>JARPRG010000286.1:321429-348596 GCA_031001745.1 Hartigia nigra
CAGTTAAGGTTAGTTTACATCAAACAGATCCAAGCGTACCAACTTACGTAAGATAAAGAAACAACATCATTGGACCCAATCGAAAGAAATCCAATCGTAGCAGCCACGCGATTGGCTGACGTCCCTTGAAACTTTTCCAGTAAGGTTTCATCGACGTAACACGAATATACAAACCCGCCTTAAGGTTTACTTACCAGATTAACCGTGGATTAGCTTAATCAACCTGTCTCCGTTTTATCTTTCGCTCTGGAAGGGAATTATTTATCGCGCGTACGAAGAAGCTCTACGCGCATGCGCATTTGGCAATCCAACTATATCCGTTAGGACTAATAAAGGTTAGTGCACAACGGCGCATCCTGATAGCAGCCATGCAAACGTACCCTGCCAACCTACGAGATCGGTGATAAAGCCTTTAACGTTGGCATTGTGCGTTGCCAGTTGGACAGCACAGTAAGGCCGTTCTGTCATTTGCCGGCATTAGCTTCGCGGTACCTTTTAGAACTCCTGTAAATAGTATTGCCCGCGTGGGTGGGTTCCTGGTAGAGATACTTTTTTTAGTGCTGCCTTAATAGTGCAATGTAAATGAGCCTTTATAGTAATGCTCGAGCTGGTAAAATATATATACATATACATATATGACACTACGGATGGGCAATACTCGTGTTATACCCGGTAGAGACTAATAATTGCTAAAAAAATAAAAAAATTTAATAATAATAATAATTAAGCGAAGGAAGAAACCGGAAAGGAAAGTTCGTTCGGATATAAAGGAATTGACCAATCGTATCACGGGTTATCTGCTCCTGGGTTAAGGAGCATAGCCGTGTCTGACTTGGTCAGGTAGCCGTCAACGTAGCCACTCGGCACACTTCTACGGCATGAAGGATATCAGCCACGGCTTCTTAGCCGACCGTTATTAAGACTTTCATTTTCATTTTTCTCCGGAGATGAGCTCGCGAGACGTGTTACGTTGGTAATACACAATATATGTATAGGACTTGCAGAAGCGTCGAGGAAGATTGAAGATGCCGGTAACCTGATGGAAGCTGCTATTACTCGAATACCTGAGGTACGGAGAAAGGTACTGGGCATTACTTTTGGATCTTCGTCTTCCGCAGCATCCCGAAGGATCTCGAGAGTTGCTGAAAGACAAAGAAAAGAAGAAAAAAAAAAAGGAGACTTCCCGCTGCGTCCGGTACTCACACAGCATTTGTAAGACCGTCCCGACGCTTACCCTGACGTCCACGTCTCCACGCTCCAGATTCAGACGCGCGCTGGTCCACGGGGCGTGCAAGATGCTGGTAATAAATATTGAGAAACGAGCGTGGGCTACGGACGATAAGCCTCTTCTCGCCAGCCATTTAATGGCTCGCTGCTGACTGGTCGACTCTGCCTCCATGGCAGCGCTGACTGACATCGATTCGGATGATGAAGATGGGCTGTCAAGGGATGCTGTGAACTTCAGGTAAATAAGATACATATACCGGGTTGCAATAAAATTCTGATCAACTACGAGCAATAATAACGATTGATTAAAATTTCTTTTCACAGCTTCCTACGACCTCGAAGATCATCGAACGATCAAAACTGATCTGGACCATTTTGACGGATCGTCAATCTCGTGTATGGTACTGTCGAATAAGGTGATGAGCACCTACCGTTTAGAATTTTCACGTGCAATGACTGTCCTGACTCGAGAAACTGTACCTACAATAAGTACGGCGTAGTGAAGTCGCGCGGCACGACCTCAGTAACGTCTCCGAACGAAGTCGCAGAAGACGAACGGCCGGGGTCTCGTGGAAATGTCATCTACGTAGAAGAAGGTTCGTGCCTCTCGTGGGATGTGGGTCAGGTCTCGGGTGTGATCCTTGCGGAAGCATAGTTAGAGATCTTCTCTATATCTTATATATATATATATATATATATATAATCTGAGTACCTGATTCACTCACAATATCTATAAGTCGGTACCCCTGCCTTCAGGAGGACGATTCCTCGATCATGAATGACCTACGGGACATTCACGTCACTCTAATAATGACGGTGTATTACCTAACTGACCCCGGGATCGTATTATAGCCGCGTATGGTCGCGTTACTATTAATACGGGACTGTCTCGGTTCACGTTGTATAGCATCGAAATAGGAGGGAAAAAAAAAAATAATAATAATAATTCAATCATTTGGCTTATTCGCATGAGAGACGGCTAAGGAGCGAGAGAGACAAAGTATCAGGAATTCATAAGAGGTTAGGAAATTGAGAAACGGTGAAAGAAAAGTTAGCAAGGAGTGTTCGAGTGGTTGCGACGACGGTAGGCGGGGTCATAGGGGTCATGCCGATATAAAGATACAACCCGTCAAGGGGTAACGTTACCAACGGCGACCTAAAGAAATCGGATGGAGGAGCGTCGTGACGTCGTACATTAGAATCGAAGAGGAGGCTGCGACCAGATACTTATCTGTAGATCGATTTCCACGTACCTATAAGAGAGAACCTACGACGACGACCTGGCTTTAGTTCTTGGGATTGGTGGCGTTGGCGGTAGCGTCGTCGTTCTAGCTAATGCCAGGTTTCTATGGTTACCGCGCGCCGATTCAAGAAACGATCGACAGACGTAAACGTTACTGCCACGCGAATGACGTGAGTCATTAATTACCGGAAACGTGACCCAATGCCGACGGAAACACACAATACCGTCGCGACGCCGCCAAAGTACAGTAGGATCGCGTATCACGAGCATCACGGCCGTGAGCCTATCACTTTCTCTAGACTCATGACTGTCTTCACGCCGTAGACTAGATGGCGACAACTTCAGTTTTCAAACGAAATACCGGAAACTGTCAGGTATTTTATTTATTTATTTATCCCCCTCCTCGGTAACTTTCAGACTAGTTTATTTTATTATTAGAGCTTAAGTTTTAACGGCGTCTCTGATTGGCTAAGGCAGTTCCAAGAGAAATAATACCGGAAGATTACCAATGGAAGGTGTGACCGTGTCGAAGGGCTTAATGCGGCGTGTACCTTGGCTCAAGGTACGTTCTCACTGTCGCGAAAAAATATTACAGCTGTTTCTTCGTTTGAAAGAATCGATATGATTTCGTATCTGATAAGAGAAGCAGATGGAACGGCGGAGCTTTACTCGTCTACAATCTTCTCGTCATCTTGTTGTCGATATAAACACGATCCAGAGTGCATCGCGATGATCGTCGGTATATTTATTTCCTCGTGTCTTTCCACGCTTCTTTCGCACCGGCATAAACGGAGACGTGTATATTGCAAACGTCATACTTCTTCGTGCTTTACGACTGAAATGCAATGCCGGATAAATACGTCGTTTGAATACAATAGAAAATATTAATGTTTTCCCGGGTGACAAGAATTTTACGTTATAAGTTCTAAACCGTCGTTCGATGACGACAAACGTCTATGCGTGTGCACGCACGTGACGGATAAAGGGGGGACGGATGAATGACGCAATTTACGAAATGGAATTTCACAGAAATTGTATCCTTAATTTTCACGCAGGGGATAAGACCAACCCTTGTCACGACAGGGGGTTTTGGCTGATGCCTATCGTGACGCAATGCATGCTACCCCTATACCTTTAATCTACACGGCTTGTTTTGATCCCTAGAACGGTAAACAGTCGAGCCACATATATTTTTCAATTTGATCTACGAGCAAAATTGTCTGTAAACAAAATCGTAGCATCCCTTGACTTTTTTTTATATAGATACTGATCTATATAAGCGAGGGGCTGAGAAATTTTCAAAATATCCCTTATCGTGATACACAGTCAAGTCAAAGTGTATTAAAAAAAATGACTATTACTTCCATTAATGAAAAATCATTAATATAAATTTCTATGTAATTTTCTCACCATCCTATCGGTTCTGAGATTAAATCTTTACACGTATCGAGACGTTCGTCTCAGCATCCACGCATAGCTTAACAGTCCTTTCGCTGTACCATTGTCCTCCCTGACGTTAAAGACTGTTAAACGTTTACACCGACCGACGTATAAAATCGTCAGGATTCTTTCGCTATGCGACTTGGGCTGCGGCAGTTAAAACGCATTGCGGCCATTTGCCCCGCACGTAATCGCCGCATAAGTCAGGCATACATACGAGACGGCATTAAACTATCATTATTCATCCGACATGGCAGACCTCACGCGACGCTTCAGTTTCACTGGCAGAGATCGGGGATTAATTGCGACGCCTGTGTCTCACGGAGACAAGACGGTAACCTGAAGAATTTCCACATGGATGTGATCAGACCTAGCCTAACCCAAACGAATGCCGTAGCAATAAAATACTATAATTTGAAAATACAGTTGAGTACGGTTATAGTCTGATTTCGATAAGAGACTGGGGATAACTAAAAAGAAAAATGTCACGTGTCAGGCCCAGAAAAAAAAAAGGATACTACCTGAGGTTGTTGAAACTTTTTTTTTTTGTTTACTGTCGACAAAACTAATACAGTAATCCTAGAGTCACGTCTGAACGACACGGAGTCTCGATAGTCGCATGAAATATATTGACCTTTCGCCTTCGTTTCCAGCGGCCTCAGTATCATTAATATACTTCGCTGTGTAGCTGGGAAATCTGTGCTTGGCTAAAGCGCTATAAGGAATGACTATTTGCTACTGTCGGTTCTTATCTTTAACGAGTGACTATATATATATATGTGTGTGTGTCTTTTAAGGTCTCATGAGGATAAACGTACGTGGTGGGAGTAAGGATGGTTACAGATGTAATCAGAATTGAATAAATGTTACGGATTAAAAGAAATCAGGTAAAAAGATAGACGTGAAATAATAATATGGGATTCGTTTTGTTTTTCCATTTTTTATCTTCGTTTACGTACCTAACCTGACCCGTGCTTGTAATCTGCATATACAGTAAGCGTGAAAGCGGCCCTTTGACCATGGTACATGGAAACGCCGCCATTTCGAATTAAGATGAAAGCAGCAGCGACGATGGACCAGAAAACGTGTACGTCCAATAAACCTACATAGCAGATCTGGTATAGGTCGGATCTTATTACTTGGACACCCAGTAAATGGCGAATGGACACGCGATTCCGTCGAATGCATGGAAAGCTACCTGCTGCATTCTGCAGTACTACCACAAGCAACCTTCGACCAGGCTGAAGTTTTGAATCTGAAGAAAAAGAGTGTCGCAGGAACTTTTTGGAAAATTTAGACATTTTTTTTTGTTTCAAAATTATCTGTACACCTTTAACGCGCTAGTAGGTAATTTTCGTAAGGTTTGTTCGGGTGTTTTTATTATATTGGGGGGAGAAAAAAACGAATGGCTGCTCTTACGTTAACTTGACTTCCTGAAGGAAGCAAGTAAGACGCAGCTCCAGATCTGAATCCATCCGATGAATTACGATCGTCGTCCCCAATGCTAACGTTAAGTGTATCTGCGAAACGCGTGAAACCGTCATTACTGCCAATTACAATAAATCCCCGATGTTTCTGCTTATCATTTTCCGCGCGAATATAGGTGTGGCTTAATCTATAATCTGATGGTAGACCGACGGTAACGCTTAAAAGGCTGAAAGGCGTACTGCAATAATTTTCCAGAGCTACACTTTCTCGACTGATGATCGGGTAGCGTTTCAGCGGTGATCGTTCCTGTCAGCTCGATAGATTTACACCACCCGGTATATGAAAAAGACCCGTGGAGCTGGTACCACCGTACACGTTTCAGCTTATGTATCCACTTAACAAACTTGAAAAGCCCTCTCGCGTAAGCTTCCGGTACTTTCGTTTTGAAAATTCTTAGTCATTCTCCTACGGATCATTGGATCGCATCAAGATAGGGGGCTGTCAGTCGGATGCTGTAATAAATTACCATAAAGAGAAAAAAGTTATTGACGGTAAAGATAAAATTTCTTTTTTTTATTTTCATTTTTACCAAAATTTCTATTCGTCCAAACTGACTGACATTAGAAATACGTTAAAGCTCGATGATTCCGGGGTCAGACTGATTGACCAGGAGGTCATGGAAAATGTATGGCGGAGGGGAAAGCACTAGAGATCAAGAGTCTGGACTAGACTGTATACCTTAGGTGACTTCTTGGGTCTTATGGCTCCGTACCCTGGTCCAGATAGATCACGTCTGATATAATTAATGAGCACGACCTGCAATTCCCATACACACCTCTGGGCTTACGGGGTCCGCCCTAACAAGTACCTCTGGGACTTAACCCAACCTCATCCGGAGTCAAGCAGCACAGCCTTTAGCTAAGCCAAAGAACAATCTATTCCGTTCTCGAGCGCCGATATTATGTAGGTATCTGGGTGAGAGAAGTGATACGGGATGCTGCGGAGAATCCTTCCGTATAAGAGATTCCCAATTACCCTGAAAACCAGCTGCGCGCACAGCTGCCAACGTAACGCGCTGGTGTCCCAGATAGTGCGCAGCAGCTAAACGGCAGCCAGATCTTTGCTAACGTTATTGCCATGGAGACCATAGAGTCCTTCCATAGAGATGCTAATTCATGGACCTAGTCACTATCAAGGTCATGGTGTCTCATGTGCGTGCACATACATAACATGCATATATATATACGATCAAGTATTGGAAACATCAATGCGCGACAGCTGATCAATATCAAAAATCAAATATGTGGGACAAAATTGATAGCAAATTTTGTCGATACACCCACTTGATGTTTCAATATTGTACAATCAGACTGTAAAGCAATGACAGAGTGATTGTATATTTTAACTTGTGAGTCTAAGCTTGTATGCAGAACTGAGATTGAGTCTGAAGTTTCACAAGTGGAGATCAGTGAATGCTGAATTGGTCCATGACTCCATTACGAGGTACAGACTGATTAAGAAATACTGTATAAGCTCACCCCAATAGCAATTGGCGTGTACGAGAAAGCATCTTGATCCAAGTTGTCTTTACGATCAGCGGAAGTGAGCTCAATCTCCAGTTCATTGGCAGCACTGACCACTTCCGGTATCACCTCAGCAATGAGGGTATCACTGGAGTCGCACTTGTTTAAATTAGAATCCTCAGCAAGTAGAGTCTCCAAAGATTCCTTGTTGATCTCTTTATCGACAAGATGCTGATGATCCTGGACCAGGTCAGTGGCGTCCTCGTAGACAGACATCTTGCTTCCCCTCTCGTATTCCTTCTGTATTTGCGTCACTGGACTAACATGTTCTACGTGTTCCTCATCCTCTCGAGTAGTCCGTGCCTCAGCGGGGTCCTGTCGCACAGGATCATCCGGAGACAGAGACTCCACTCGTTGACATTCAGCACGAGAATTTTCCTCCAGGTACCAGGAAGTAGAGTTCTCCTTGCGTCTCTCGACGCTACCTTCGTCAGACCTGGACAAAGCGTCCTTACACTTTCTCAGGTAGTTCTTGACCCGTTTGGTCTTGCTCTTACGAGTCTCATGACTCCTGGGTAGATTGGGCTCGTACTCCGTAGTCTCCTGATGCGGATTCAGAGTACAGTGGACCTCGACGACTTTGTGCCTGGCATCCTTAGCCTCCTCCAAGTCACAGCATACCGGATCCGGACCTTCCGACGCCAGGGTCCACGTCTCATCTCTCTCGGGTCCACGACGTTCAGCAGGTATAACCTGAAAAAAAAGAAAATTCCATAAACATCATCCAACTTATGAAACAAGGGCTTCACCAGGTCAATAGGACTCAAACGTCGTCCTGGACCAGCTCCCCTAGCGCCATCAGGATTAGGAGGAGCCGTCCGGGATCGACAGGCAACTTTCATCGTTTGAGAGGTCTGGGTTAGAAACGAGTAGATTGAATCTGCGATGAAGCGATACGGGGCGTGGGAGCGGAATACGACTAATCTTAAAAGCGAGTGGCTCATTCGGAGCATGCACGGGTGCCGCCATGTTTGTCTCCTTCTTTCACTCTAAGCGTGAATACATACCCACTATATAAGATACCCTCGGAATGATCCAGCAAGTTCTCCCATATACCTTTCTTTTCCAATGTAAACCCAAGGATCTCCTGTGAGGTTACCACCACTTCCCCCCACCTCCCCGTCCTACCACCACCCGGCCCGCCCAGCATCCATCCACTTCAACAAGACTCTAGACGTCGGACGCTAACACGAGGGAAAGTTCGCGCTTCATAAGCTTCTGCTGATTTTACAACAACAAAAAAAACAAGAAGACAGCCAAGTTCCGGTTGTATACTGAAAAAAAAAAAAAAAAACAAGTCTTCGGACTACGCTAGTTAAGAGCCCGACCAATATATACATAACCAAGGTATCAGAAGCGTGATCGAAAAATCGTGTCGACTACCTCAGCACCTAGACCAGCCGACCAGAGGATCTGGCAGACCAGACAGACCAAGAACCTAACTTAACAACCAGTACCAAGTAGTAGTACTGGCGTAGTATATCCTTCCTGAATAATGCGACTGTAAGTGCCCGAGGATAAATGGTCTACAGAGTCCTGAGCATCCTGAACGTCCTGAGGGAGGTACTCCGTAGCCAATAGAGCGATAGCCCGAGCAAGTAACGTGGATCGGCGCCAAGGTGGAGGAACAAGCTGTGTCGTATCTAGGGCTAGTGTCCTTCCGACGTGCTACAGGAGATAAGGTTACTGGTCGACGATGTTAATTAGCACCAGGTGTAATTTACGCCAGAGGACGTTGTCCAGCTGATCATTCAAGTCGCTAGGGATATCCTATAGTACTGGCTACAACCTCTTCTGTAAATCAGGATTGAGGGTCTAGGTTATCCTGGCTAGTAAGTTCGGATACTATAAAAATCCACGACAGGATCATCCTACGAGTTAGGACTGGCGAGCAGCTCGTGAAAGATACTGACTTGTTAAATATTTCATGGAACCTCGAGACCTGGTGCCACTTTGGCTTCCTCGTACATGCTCCCTCCTCTGGTCAGCCAAGCGTGCCTCGATAGCGCACACTTTATTATGGGCGCGAGCGACCTGGGATTTATTGTGCGAGAACCAGCGACGGCTTCGGACGTCGGAGACTTGAAAAAGTCATAAGTCGTGGAAGACAACAAAAAAAAAAATATTTATGAAGAAAAGATTAATGTGAAAAATTGACAAATAATGAAGAATTCGCTTTACCTCATTTTACACGTAATTTAGGTAACTTAGCAGCCCCTTCGAATGTTTTCGATCAAAATTATTTTTCGCAACAGTTTTGCTTTTGGATCGACGAAACGTAATTTTTTGTCGATCATTTTATTTGGATCTTTATTTCGGATACAATTTACGGACTGAAAGGACCTGTCGAGTGCGGGAGTGATTATTGAACCGTGAACCATTGGTGAAATCTGAACTGGAATATTCCACGAAATCCAATGACGCTGTATTGATTATCAGTAAGATAAGCCAAAAAGGATCTGTACCTATTCACAAGGAGCACTTCTGTGCGGTAAGGTTAGGTAACTTATCCAGGAACATTATCGATCCTCCAAACCCTCCTATAAGACTCAAAGAGAAAATCCACTTCTTTGACGAGAGTACATAGAAAGCAACCCAAAGCTTCGTGAGAAGCTACAGTCACTTGGCAGAGGTGTCTCGAGGCGTTTCCCAGCCAACCGGAAGCTATAGAACGTTCGTAACGAGGCTCGTGTCATTCGACAAATCAAGAAATATATATCGCCAGCCACCTAATAATCCTCCCTCTAGAAAGTTCTAATAGAAACACACCCCTAAATCCAGTCACGTCCCACAGGATCAAAAGAAAAGTGAAAAAAGTTACGCGAGAGGCGTGATAAACGAGTAAAATTGGATTTCATAAAAAGAGCGGTAAATTCAAATTCGATAACCAACGTAAGTACAGAGTCGCCACTGTTCTATTAAATTTCGAACGTTCAATCGACAGTTACTCGTGCGAATGGCCAAGAGACACCTGGGTATATATATAGTAAAGCTTTTCAAAGTACTCAAGCAGGACCCTTTTCAATGATGCAAACCAGGCTCGAACGTTACATGCAACGTAGGTGTACATAATATAAGCACGAGGTAATTTGCAACACGGATCCCAGACCTAACTCAATTACCAGGTCGACTGAGCGGGTTACGCCAGGTTAGTGAAATGCACGAGCCAAGGGCGAGGCATAGGGCGTAGCGAACAAAGAGAATTCACCCTGCGGTCTGCGAGCTGCACGGTAGAAAAAAAAAAACACCATGGTAGTCCGCTTCACGCCCTTAGTCACTTTTTTATAAGGTTACAAGGTAGACGAAAGAAGGATAGTAATGGCAAATTGATTTTCTTACCAGAAAACAACAAAAAAAAATAAATAAAAAAAATACCCACGTACGCACACCACGTGCTTATAGGTAAATTCTCAAAAAAGGGCATCAATCCTTCAAATTATATTCTAGATTGGAAATCCTAAGAATGAAATTTTTGGTAAAAGTTAAAAACTCTGTATTCAATGAAAAATAAAGTCGAGTTATAAAGACGCGTGGTTGTTTGTTTTCAGGAAAAAAAAAAAAGTGCATTGCGCGTGGGCGTGAGCGTTGAGCCAAAGTGTTGACAGTGCCATTAGGGTTGGATGCAAGTGAGCGTTTTGTTTACCGAGGCCTCGTAAAACTGAAGGATTTCTTACGTGACGAGCATTATGAGAAAAAAAAGTGGGGGGATGCTGCGGGAGAGAGAGAGCAACGTCAGTGCTATTGCCTTACCTCGAGAATTTATCGTCCTCTTTGTTGCTGTATTTTATACAGGTAATTTTATTATTGACTCTTTCTTTGCTGCTTTAATTCAATTCTGCCAAGACGCTATTTCACCTTGAGCAATGCACTGGCTCTAACTGTGCAGCTAAGGAAACGTTTAAGCGTACTGGGGTGGCTCGGCTATTGATTTGAAACTGCATCAACCCCCTTTTCCTGTACCGGGCAATGCTCGGTTCAACTGGCCTACTTTGTGCCGACGTGATCGTCGTATTCGAGCTAAAACCCCTAGCCCCCCCTTCTTCGCCCAGTTCTCATAGTGGCACGTTAGTTAATTATAGCCTGAAAGGACTCCTGGCAATGTAGGACAACGTGTAACCTGCATACGTCACACCTGCAAAGTCCTTCGAGAAGTTGATAGAACTACAGGCGAAATAAGGACATTGTACACTGTGAATGTTGGTAGGTACGACGAGGTGGGATTTTGGAATGAAAAACAAAAAAAATGTATGAATGAATTAGGGAAAATTTGTAAATGAAAATATTCTTAGACTTCCGTTTCATTGACGAATATTCAAGGCGCAGTCATTGCCGACGATTCGGACGTCTCGTGGGAACCTGAAACGGGGCCATTGTCCTACCAAGGACCTTTCCACTTCACGAAGTGGATAAGTAGAATCGCTGATCAGGAATACCAACCACATGTAAACTAACTACACACGGAGATAGTCGGTTATATTGGATTTGTTGAATCTTTTGAAATTAAGAATAATATTGAATTTTTCTTTAATATTTAATTTTTTGCTTAAAATTCTCCTAAAACAAAAACTGAACAAATCGATAAAAAAGGATGTTAAATTATTCAATGTACTCAGGAGGCAATTTAGCAATTTTATCCTACAGTGGAAAGTAACCCTCGTCTCTACTATCCGTTCTAAGTTACTGGTACTAAATCCATCAAAAAGTTTCAGAAGCACGTTTTATCGCAGTCCAAACGGCGCCATGCTAATTTCGCGATATTAATTAAGAGACACGAAGACGGAAGGATGGTAGACAAGGTCGTGAGGCTCCTTCGTGCTGATTTTCTTGCATCTGTTTCAGCCAAAGGAGAAAGCTGGGGGCGAAGAGACTCACGTTCGCCGTCTAACGTAAATAAGTAACAGGCATAGAATGCCGCCAAGTACAAAGATAGGTAGCTGACACAGCTAACCAGAAAGGTAAGATTAGACACGTAGGTGGAGTACCAACCATAGAAAATTTGTCCAGACCAGTCATGAAATTCCCACGATTTTACTAGAATTTACTTAAAAGGAACAACAAAAAAATGTAAATAAAAAAATTCAAAAAATCCTAAAACAAAAATTCGGTATTTACCATTAATATAAACCGCAGTATCCCTTATAGATTATGCGAAAGACAGATTGAATATTGGAGCAAAAAATTATCGATGACCTTTGAACTTTCTTGACCTCCCCCAATAATCGGTATAACATGCGTGTTCATTTTTTTTTCATTAATAAATTCATCAAGGTACGTTGACCGGAAAAAGGGAATGGACTATACTCGAACGTGATGATACCTTCTTCCGGCGCAGCAGCTTCCAGTCGAAGTGACTCATCCTGTTTGTCTCGTTAGACTTTCTTTATCTCCCCCCCCCCACCCCAGTACCAGTGGGTCCCCAGGTCCTACAAAGTGCGCGGAGCCGTACGAGGCTGTACACCCTCCTCGAACCACGTCAGCAAAAGTCAGATTAGACAGAGTCATTCATCCCGACGGGAATCTCATGGTTCAATTTTATTCCCACGCAGTTACATTCTTTTATATGCACATCACAAACGGCAATGGACACATCAACCACCCAGAAGACAAGTCACAGTGTTTATCATAAAGTCCCAGGATTCCTAAAGGCTGATCCATGATTTCACATTCTACGTAGAACGTAAAAACATCCTTGAAGCGACAAATATAATTTCCACTCGATCACCTATTTTTAAGAAAAAAAATATTTCCACTAAACGCAACGCACCGACGGATTAAAATATATCTAAAATCACTTTCGTAGAAAAGAAATTGACGTCACACTCAAAACTTTCGTACGACCATTCAATCTTTTCGAAAATCCGTAAAAACCTTCGTCAACGATCACGACACTGGTTTCAAATCTTTTTATACTGTGCATTAAGGACGGTCTGTTGTTTATTTTATTTTTTTTGTTTTTTTGTTTTCTTACAAAAGTCCTTATCACTTTTACACACTGTTGCGTGATAATAATACACCGTGGGATTGTGTATGAGACACTTGCACGACTCGCCGCCTATCGACTGACCCCATTTTCAAGTAGGTACGTTATAACGTCGCTCACCTCTGTAACCAGAACGCGGCGACTTAGCGAACTAATAGCTTTTGCAAAAATCTGTACAACATGGCTGGAACGGATTGCTCGAAGGACACGATTCATAGTCGGGAACGTAGATAACGTATAAGGGAGCAATTGACGAGTCGCGTGAGGGTTTAGGGCGTACTGTCAAAATATCAGTGGGTTCGCCCGATGCTGCCGGGACTGGAGCGCGGAACGAGCATGCGTGATAAAGCTCCAGTCTGGCAGACAGAGAATTAAAATTCTACGCCATTTTCATGTGAGTATTTTCGACCTCGTAGATTCTTATGGACCATTGAATTTCATCGCTATGCTCTATGGATCTTGATCTTAGATATCTGTGCAGTTCTTTTTTTTTTAAGGATATTTTTTAAGGTTAACCACAGTCTACAGTGTCTTTAGTGTTACGTAGTAAAAGACTGTCGCAATGGTTTTACCTGGTAAACGCAAAATTATTAGCTAGCTTATAAACCAATGGTATATAGAGGCGGCTTTCCTCCTTGGCGTTTCATTAAGACGCCCTTGTTGAAACTCACGAATATACGATTTATCATCCGCGAGTCTCAACCTAATTGAATGGGTCTTTCACGAATGGATCGAATTGCAGCGTCACGGCGCAAAGCGGTCTTCCCTTTTGCCTCCTTCACACGATTATTTCGTACCACCCTATTCGAATTCACATAAGGACAGCTTAAGTCTTACGAGAGAGAAGACGTATCCACGCATAAATAAATCCACTCACGATTCGCGCGAGATACGCCCGTGTAAAAGGACTTAAAATATTACCGCGGAATACGAATGGCCGTACAGCGTACTTCGTTGGAGTATATTTCATGTTTACGTTGAAAAACAAATATTTAGAAAAAGAAAACAAAATTTTAAGCTTCCTACGCCCATGAAAAATTGTTAAATTTTACTACCGAATGGTATTTCATGGCCAAGCCAATGCTGATGAAATTTCGTAATAAAAAGTTGTCCAATCAAAAAGTCCTTAGGCCCCATTCGCAAGGATACGTAGAGAATCTTCGAGTTCGCATGGGGCGACATCTCTCGGTAAAATCCCGAAGTTCCTTGCGGCAATGGGGAATACCAACAATGGAAGCGTGTCGGGTTCCAACAGTCAGCACGAAATTCCGTAGCAAATTGACCGTGTAATTTAATCTGGCTCGAGACCCTTTATTTCGCGCGACAGAACCACTGTACGCCATCTTTTAAAAATCACAGTGGATTACGGTAATTACCATACGCGTATGGTATACAATACGTAACAAAGATTTTAGCGGTATCGACGTCCATTGTCCGAGCAATAAGAAGCCAGCAGCGACGGGCGACAACGACAGTGAAACGTTATACGGTCCTGATACGTGACAATGGCGTTACACGCAATCGCATGTAACGACAATTTCAGGAGAAGCTACAATTCAATTACGATTAAATACTACGTATGGAGAAGCTGCCGATGGACGCCATTATAAATCACAGTGAGTCAATGTCTCTTCCTCCTTCATTGCCGATATACATCGTTAACTCAGAGTCGATATCGATCTGAAGAAAATTAGTCGCCGCGCACACTTTTGCACAGTCCTTGCTTTCCATTGCGCAAGCTCTGTTTTTCGAGATATCATTTCAAAATGTTCAGCTGGCCCCCCAAAGTTTGAATTTCCAAATTTTTTTTACGAATCGTTTGCTAACTTTTGCACATCCCTTACTTTCGTTTGCACAAGCTCTGTTTTCGAGATATAATTTCAAAATGTACTGCCAGCCCTTCGAGTTTCGAATTTCCAAGTATTTTATACTCGAAAAAAAACTTCTCTCAACATATACAACATTCCTTCGAGTAATGGATTCCTCCGGTCGTCTACTCAAAAAAGGTTAGTACCTTCGCTTCGCTGTACGTATTCGCTAACGCAGCGTGGGATCTGATTGAAAAAAAGTAACTATAGTAAATTTTGCGAAATTTTCTTTTTCACTTTGGAATACGATACCAGCGACACTCAGGTCAATCGGCTGCAGTTTGTTGTGGACTCGACAAAAATTCAGTTCTACGTCTCAATCTGCACGACAAATATAATTTTTTATTATCTATTAACACGTGTACAAATTATACATATGCTTTCTCACTTTATTTCCGCGACATCTTTCTGGGCACTGATCCATTGTTCCAGATAGATCGACGTCTGATAGACGTAGATCAGCCATCAGCCATCAGCCACCATGGAGGATACTGGGGGGGGGGACTGGCTAGATATCTGGTATTCGTTTCAATCCGCTTCGGTCTGTGGAAGCTATCGTTACCGATCTCAGAGAGAGCGTTCGAATTAATACGGTCGTAATTACTCGAGCTAATTAGACAAGCGCGCACATACGACTCTATACCGTAACGATAAAACGCACGGGATAAGATACACGATTAAAAAAAAACAAATTATCACGTCACACTAAAACTTCTTTACCGATTGCGATCGCTCGTGTAATTTTTTCAGCAATTATTCGGACAATAAGAAATATTTTGATCGATCCAAAATTACTGCTCGACATCGCGAAACGATGTACGGAAACGAGAGTGAAATGTTAATTAATTATTTATCAAGGCGCTGTTTTCGTAACCATTTTCTATCTCTCTCTCTTCCTCCAGACTAGCAAAAGACAAATGAACCGCCCGTAAAATTAATCTAATGGAGATATCGTTAATAGCGGGTGGTGGCACGTGGAGAACTTTCGGTTTGATAACCACCAATGATAGTATTAATTGGCAAACTTCATTACTGCTAAATAGCCCAGGGCCATGATATGAGTAAATAGACAAAAATTATTATTATCTCTTTCTCTGTCTTTGACATCTCCCTCCCTCTCTCTCTCTCTCCAACGACAATTTAATATACATATATATTATTTCCCCAGCTGACACAATGCTATTTAAAAATTTAAAGCGATCCAAACAAAAGAAAGCTTACCTGGATCCTCCCCTCGTTTTACTTTAATAACAAACCAGTCCGAGATAAGAAATCTTAAACGACGTAAACTCACGTGAGATACCGTCGCGACGCTTCGACTACTCTCTGTTTCCGCCATATACCTACGCGTTACGTACAAGCCAGCTTGCTACTGTCCGATATCTCCCATTAATAACAGTTTTCTTGTCGCACCGCTATTTACATTGAAAATTAATACCCGTCCCATAGAAATTCACGGTTACCCGTTGGAAGGTACTTTTGTCTTCTTGTTTCAATTACTGAATAATTACACGCCTACGTCCGTGTTATTACCAGACATTAATTGGATAGGTACAGGCCATTTGCATGCAATTCATTCAGAATACGACCCATATACCTAGATGCCTCCCTATTGGAACGCGCGGCGTTTAACTTTTTCCTTTTTCTCTCTCCCAACGTATCGCATAAATTTTACGTTCGCGTGCCATAGATAAAATTGACATTACAGATAAAATTTCACCGTAATACATACAACCGTAGTAAAGCTAACGCAGTACCAAAGAGTCGAGGAAAGAGGGAGCAGTTTGAATTTAATAGTTCACGCCGGCGTCGTTCCAGGCGCTGCGGTCGCCTCCGTGTGAACAGAAGCTTTAATAACGCGATAAATAAAGATAAGAATCGCGAGGTTAAGCCAGTGTCGAAAAACGAAGAATTACAATATCCCACGTAACGAGGAAACACTAGGCTGCGTTAAAAATTCGTCTTCAACCTTGAACCTTCGTCCTCTTGACGCGCCAGAGAGGTCACGTTGTCAATCGGTCGTCGCGTAGGACGAAAATGATGGTTTTTCAAAATGTATCGACGTAACGCGACAATGCTCGTATATCAAGGACAGTTATTTTTTTTTTTTTTTTTTGAAAATATCTATAACAACACCGCAAGAAGAGATCGAGACTCCCATGATGCTAATGGGTCAAACTTTCCGACGGTATATCCAGCAGTGCACGCAAAGTGTATGTAGACATCGGGACATCGTAAATCCGGTAGATCTGTATCGGGTGTCGCGCAAAAAGCGACAAGGTGCGGCAACATAGAAATCGTCCCACGGTATACAGAGCGTTGTAATGGCTGCGGGATGACGAAAGGGAGAGGAGGGGATCCAAGGAGGTGACGAAGAAAAGGTAAATAAAGTAGCAGAAGGGAAGGAGGAGTCGACGACAGGTAACATTGTGGTAAAAAAAAAATTAATATTAATCAGCGCAATCTCCCATAAGGACTTTGTTTATTATAAGGTTGTTGTATGCAGATTATTTTTTTTTTTTTTAAATACATGGAGCAACAACCGTTCCAGATCAAGACCCCTAACCACCGTGCGATCTGGGATATGAATTATTTTATCGGGTTAACGGTATACGTTCACAGTACCGTATATCATATATGTATCCTGTGTATAGTAAAATAGCGCGAGAGAGAGAGAGAGAGAGAGAAAGAAACAAAGAAAAATAATTTTTAAACGTTCACATCGAACAGCTCACTTTTTTTTTCAAGTAACGAATCTGCTAATTGTTACATATATACATAGTACACACGCGCGCGAGACTACTATTCGTAAAGGTGAGTACACAATACGTATAGAGGAAGCACGTAAGCGAATATCGTCCTTCGCCTTGACGCTTCTTCTCTTCCCACGTGCATTAACCTCGTGGACGTTCGATCGTTGAATCAGACCCAAAGGATTCGCGCGTTCGCCTCTCTAATATATCTACGACGAATTACCAGCTGACTGAGTGACTTGACTGTCTGTCTCTGCGTACAGGCACACGCACCAGTTTACAATAAATGAAACGAATCCCAAAGACAATGGCCATTCTTACCGTGAAATTTTTCTTAATTGCAATTAACGTTTTTACATAGATTTCCGGAACTCACCGGTTTTCTCCGTCTCCGTGAAAGAAGGTAACGCGTTAAAATCACTCGGTCCCGTCTTCACCCTCTCGCTCTGTCTCTCTCGCGCTTAAAGACTTCAATCGTGAGATCTCCGTTCTCTGAATCCCACAATCATTCGTATAAACAAGTTCATTGCCAAGAATAATTATAATCAAGAGCAATGAAAATGTACCAATGAAATTATCATTGTTTTAACGTACTGAACGTATACAGAGACTTAATGGGTGGGCTCGTGGGCGTTGAAGTCAATAAACAATAAATTCCGTACGAGTGAAACTCCTCGATATCGAAATCGCAAGGAAATCGAAAGGAGACCGGTTTTCGATATTATTTTTTTTATTCCCCCCGCTACCGATCCTCCCTTCTATTTGTCTCCCTCTCTTATCCTCCGACACAAAATCGACTGGCGAATCGGTCGAAAAGCCAGACGACTACGACGACTCCGTACCGCCAAGATCTTTTAGCTGAGGTCACGGCTGAGCCGTGAGCATCGCAAGAGAGTGAAGCAGCAGATACAAACGAGCAAATAAATACGCGAATGAATAATGCATCGGGAGGGAAGCGGTGACGTAACGCGGTGGATTCGCGTCATTTTTAGCTCTACGTTAGCAAAAAAAAAAACAAGTAAAAATGAAAAAGAGTGAAGTACCACAGTCCACCAGTTCCAAGAAGCGAGAGACTTGGCACACACCTAAACGGATCTCGCTCCACATTATCCTGTTTCCAGGACTGTGCCGAACCCCGAGTATACATGCAACTTCAGTGAGTTTATTTTCACTTGATCTGAACTTTGCATATATACACGTATGGGCATATATATATATATATATATATATATATATATATATATATATGATACCTATGTAACAACTCACGTAGGAACGTAGGAGTAAAAAATGTCTAAAGATAACCAAGCGGTGCTCGGTAACGGCCAAGGTACGTTTATTTTCTTTTATTTTTTGTATATCCCAATGGCATCCCAAGGAGTCCGTGTCCTTTCTCACTGCGCAGTCGCACGACCCGTCGAATGCATCTAATTAATTAAAAGCGAAAGTGAGTGAAATTCTGACCGCGGCACGTCGCGCGTGTAGGAGCCATTATCCCTGCAGAAGTTAACCGACGCTCATCAGTGACGTCAGACATCTTCCTTGATTCAGCCATACCGGAAATGGTCATAAATTCATTACAGCGATTCTTCCGCGTGCTTTTTAATATTACGTACGTAATTTTTATGTGAAAAAAAAAAATAATAATTAAACTCGATACAGATCTTAATCCGCACGATGTAATCTAAAGGACAGATGAACGACGGTCCAATGTCCCAACAATACGTATTGGTATGGAAAAATTAAAAACATCCGTTACTTCCGCCATATATAAATACAGTACATTAATCTATTGGTTCTTTCATGAAGACTTTTTTTTTTTGTGAAGCGTCATCGTCATTGTCGAAGAATAATACAAGGCAGACACAGAGACGAGACATGTGGCGTACAAGGTATAATTTGTATTTAATTTGTCGGCCATATTGATTAATAAAAAAAATTACAGCGTACGGTAACTCGCGAGAAAACTTGAAAATGTCCGGATGTCAAGATTCTCAGGCGAGACTGAATTTTCTCCGTCGTTACAGACGGGACGCTTTCGCGACGCCGTTAGAAAAAAAGAAATAGCGATCGCGTGCATATAGCCAAGCGCCTCCCGTTACGATGCACAAAGTGCACCGCCATTCCCGTATAAAATCTGAATCGAAATTAAGGATCTTATCGGACGTTACCAATCGTATTTTTAACGGTCCCTCGAATTCCGCGCGATCTAAATTAATGGGAATCCATTATGTTAAACCGATTATGCATCTACGTGCGATATAAGACTTTTTAATTAGTGCAATAAAAAGTTCTTTTCCAATATTAGGCCTCTCTCACATTCTCCGTTCCAAATTCAAAATCCTCATGAAAACACCATACAAGAAGTACAGTCGTGACCGCTACACGACTTGTGCTATGTATTCTCATGAGAACTGTAGTATCACTGTATATATAGTAGAATAGTAGAGTCGGTACTACGACGTGCATAAACGGAGAAGAAGGTCCTTTCATGCGGAGAAACGATAAAAGCAGGAAACGTGGTACATACACGAGGGTGAGCCAAGAGTATTTATCACTGGAAGGCCTTAAAAAAAATAAATAAATAAAAGTGCACAATGCAAGCGAGTGCGGTTCGCCGGGAATGAGACGGGCGATGCAGTACAGGTAGATTTATAGGGGCTCAGGGGGTCCGTGTTTGTGTCGCAGGTCAGCCCGTGGTTCACGGTCACCTCACCTTACCTTTACCACGGTATAAACCCAGCCCAACGTAACCTAACCTAACCATAAACTAAATTGCACCCTCACTCGCTGAATCCAGCCACGACATTAAATCTATTAAGACGAGAAAAGCCCCCAAGGATTCATTGACCCCCAGTGCAACCAGGAGAGGATAGTCTTGCATTTTATTTATAAATGCATAACCTTTCTCGTGCAACTCGTGCATTTTGAATTTACGTATTGCGTTTGATATTTATCGTCTACCTGTCAATTCTTGGTTTCTGTATATATTCACTGTAGAAGTTTAGATTAGCTGCTTACTTCACTTCAGGATTCGGTTCCGTGCGGAATTATTGTGTATGATTATATATATATATATAGGCGTCCATGGTTCTAGAGACTTTTTTTTAAACCGTTCCTCGCCAACGACGCTCCATAAAGTCTGCTACAATTATCCAATTACTCTTTATGTCAGCTTCGGTTGCAGTTTAATAATTGCCCTGGGTTTGACTCAGAACGCATTGACCTTCGAGTAAGCGTCCTGCTACGTGCACCTTCGATGAAGCCACTGTACACGTCTCTCTGAGTACCGTTTTTACGAGGGAATTTTCTAACCTTAAATATTCACGTGCATCCAACAGCATTGTTCTATCTGCTTTTTATGCGTATGATTATCAGGCGATACTTGAAACAAGGTTATCCTAAATGGGACTAGGATTCTTACAGTAGATAGAGAATTAAATAGTAAATGACTTAACGCCACTGTGTTAAATCGGTAGAACGTTAAATAACTACATATGAAACGGACTTTCACTGTGAGCAAACGTCATCTTACGTGCGAAATGAACGTCGCGAATTTTATTGGTGAATTAAGAAAAGTGCTTTTTTGGCTGCCACGACAGAACCGGGCATCACGAAGGAGATTTATTTACGTTGCCAATGGATTACGTTTATGATATCGTAAGGTTATGGTCATAAGTAAACTTACCGGTAGATTTCTAATGCTAAGTCGAACCTTGGAGTATTTCTTCATGAACACACGCCACAGCACGTAAGCCATTTTTCACGAGTTCTCGTCGTAGTTTGTACCTTTACGAGTCTCAGAAACTCGCCAACTTTTATGTCGCGCACTTCGAAACGAATCGCCACGACGATTTCCGATCGTTAACGCACACACGATTTCTGCGATCGAAGCAACATTAATCTTTGACAGATCGCTCGGGTTAATCGCACACGGAATTACGCGAGACGAGTTTAACGGCCGTATCGCGGCCGATTCCTGGTAATTTTATGCATACCGACACCGACAACGCGACGATTTCCCGACTGTCGTAATCGATACACTGAAATGCCTAAGAGAGAAAGAAAGAGACAGAGGCAACGTTAATGCGGTCGAAACATGCACTTAGTATCGAGAGCAAAGAAGTAAATGTCAATTCTCAAATTAGCGACTTCGAATACTCGTCGATTTAAAATAGATCAAAGAGTCAAGAGTCGATTGCCCCAAAGAGTCTGTCATAAAATTCAATTTCCCGCCTTTTTCGAAACGAGCATAGATTCAGCCACTCTTTTTTTTTTATTCAAGGGCTCTATCGCAAGATCACAAAACGGTGACCAATTGTAATTCGCGAGAGGACGATGAAAAACTTTCTATCTCGGTTGGTAACCGAGTGTAAATGGCGAATTTTAGCTGGGCAAGGTCAACACTATGTTCACGGTTACTAATCGTATCCTCGCGCACGTAATTCCAGTGTTTACCCGCGCTGTTTAAATCGCCTGATGTCACAAGAAACTTAGCACTGTATTTCGATAAAGTACACTGTACATAACTATACGCTCCGAAGTACACTAGAATATTACTCCTAGGTGCTTCTTTTGCTCTTAACCTTTTCTTCTGGGCTCTGAGGAATTTTCATATAAAACCCCTCACGCTGATCCTCCAGTTACGGAAGTTAGTCCACCGTTACTATTCTTCTTCGTATAGAATCCATATACCGTACCTCCTTTGGAAAATAACTGGAACCAACATTAAAATCACGAATCACGCGCGTACAAGTTCCTCTCCTTGCATAACTCGTACCAGTCACACTTTATAAAACCGTCACAGAGATAAAAATCCTGTAACTAGCCATATAACCTAGCCGGAAGATGATACCCGGTATACGTACGTGAGAACTATGTAAAAGAAATCCGGATTGAATGAAAACGAGGAAATACCCACAGGCACGATAAACACAGAACACACGCGTGGCACGGAGAGCACTAAAGAAATCGCACTATACTCGTTACAAGAAAATAAGTAATCCAGAGTAACAGACAGTGTTCCCGTTAAGAAATTCAAACAAGGCGGGAATTTTAAACGAAAGAAAACTTATCACGGGACTTCACAAGTTTTCAAGACTCGCCATGTACTTTCCCATATACATACATCCCCTGTGTTATCCATCCTCTCGTATTAAATCCTTCGCATCGATTCTTTCGTCCAATTCAATATTCATAACCTCTTTTTAAAACTTCAATCCTTTTCACAAGTTTCTCATTGCTTATCTCGTAGCAGCTCAATTTTTGTGCTTTCTTTATCTTATTGTTTTCATCCATCAATCACGAATCCCGTTTCCTTGGCGGCCAACAGTCTAAACGTGTAACCGCGTCCCATGCGACACGACAAAAGCCAGGACGGTGAACGGCGCGCATATACCAAGTGTCTGACGGCAGTCGCTGCCGAGAAATAACTGACAACGTATGCCGGCCGCTGAACGGCCGTCGCGCTCCTCTATACGCCGCCTATAAGCTGTATGTGAAGCCGAACGAACGGAATGGCCGTGCGGCCGAACCTGGCACTAACCAAGAGCGGATCGGTTGGATCTTTCACAGGGTGTCTCATATACGAAGGCGTGTCCCACAAGCAGCAGAATAATATGCTACCTGAATCTTACCGGATACGACAATGCAGACCTTATCGAGCGATGAAAGTTCGATAAGGTGACCTTAAGGTCGTACCTTCATTAATTTCTTTTCCGATCCTGACTTACCTACGATAGGTGGCTCGTATCATTTTTATAGTACAGATATATATATAAGGGATATACTGTAGGTAAGTACAAGTACGAATTTCATAAAGTACAGATATCTTACCGCGATCGATGAGCATTTATTCAAGATGGCTGTCAGGTACACGCGTACTTGGGTCGCGTGCACGCGTGTCAAGGTAGAAACTTTACACTTTGAAATATTTAGCAAGTTAAGGGACTCTTGGCACGCGATTAAAGACTCGTAATTTCTACTGGATTTATATTGTAGCTGGATTTGAGGATTTCTTGACTTTCCGTCATTATTACATTCCTTTCTTTTTTTCAGAGTTAGCCGAAAGGGTTGTGCCTTTTATATGAAGAAGAGGACGAGGTCTGTATAGAGAATTTGTTGAAAAATTTGTTAACGAATGATTTTTCAAATATTTCAACTGCTGCTACGTATTAAGAACAATGGAATTGCTATCTATTTCTAATATGGAGACTTACAAGTAAATATATATGCACTACTCTTTCAGGACTATACAATATCAAGTTCCTCGGTGCCTTGGAGTAATTAAACATTATTCAATTTAATTGGCATTTCGTTATTTCAAATCTCTATAAACACGCCAGGTATAGATGCTCGTATATCATAAATTATAATCGATATATTAACAGTGCACGCCTCTTTATCATTTGACTTATTAGATTTAACGATGTTGCCAAGTATTTTTTTTTGTTTTCCTGTACCTACAGACGATACCGATACTTAATTATTTATCATGAAATTATCATAGCTATTTAGTGACTCATCCTCGCGCAGTATATAATTATTCCATTGAGGTACGTATCTGTACAGTCTTATTCAAAGTTACGTATCTCCTCCACCTGAAGCAACTAATTCTCAACGTCATCTACACGCCGATCCACACAGTTAGGTAATCCTGATTTATGTCTCCGGGTTGTCCTTGTATCACAGTAAGGCACTTAAATAACCCGAACACATCACGCAAGAAACAGGATCAGTACAATTCAAAGGAATAACCATAGAGAATCCATATTCCTCAACCAATCTAAATTAAAAATAAAAAAAAAGACAAATTTCAGATCATTCATCAACTACCTACCAGTAAAACTTGATATAATTTTTAAAAAAACACTAAACAATACTAAATGATTTTTTTGAATTTTTTAAATGTTTATCTAAACACTCTTAATCGTACCATACATCCTTATCACTGAACCCACTATCAGCAGATGGTCTCTTAACTCATAAGAACCTCTGTAGTCATTGTTACATCATACGACAATACTAATATCATATATATAACATACAGTGTACACACGGCTATCAGTGTACAATATAAGAGAAGATTTACGCAAAGTCCCTTAAAAAAAAAAAGAGGTCCAGTCTCAAAAAAAAAACCTTTAGGATAAATGGTCTTCTTTCACGATTAGTACCGGTGTCGAGCCTCTCGCACTTCTTCCTTTACGTTTCGTGTTCGCTATCGGTTTTAGTTCTTTGCCTCCTTTATATGCAGCCCCCGTACCATAACCTGTACCTGTCAGGTACCCTCACACTCATGCAAATCTATATACACCTCACGCATACATTTCCTCCTTCGTTTCCCCTCGAGACAATGGGTGTGCCTACCTCACGGTATGGCCACGTGAGCACCCTCAAAAAAGTCCCTTAGTCCCTAGAGACACGTTCATTCATCCAGTAGTATGCATATACCTATATATCCATATACATACACCCAGTAGTCCATGCTGTTGGACCGGTTTTTTTTCTCCAAAAGTCATAAGATCCAGCCACAAATGAAGTCTGTGACCTGTTAAAAAGAAAAAGGATAAAATTAGTAACGGTGTTTTGGGATTTTTTAAACTGATTTTATACGCTTGTTTTTTTTTTTCATTTAATTAAATTTATTAGGATAGTATGTAAAAAAAAAAGGTATACAGACGCCTACGTATCATATAGGACTGACTCACCCTGTCGTGCTTGAAGTCGATAAAGAAATGTATTGATACCTACCGGTAAGCTCCAGCATGCCTTTTGGACCTCTGTATAAATCATCATTATGAAGTGGCCTATGATTCTGCGCCCTTTACCGACTCTTTTCATCGTGCCGATTTACAATGGAACTGCCAGGGCTAATAACTAGCTGTCCGGTACCACGTATGTCGACTCCTGTAGGTAAATTTAAAAAAGAAACGACCCTTATTGTACATGGATTCAATTTCACATCCACCCTTCTGTATACTGTACCATGTAGACGTATGTATGTAGAGATTTTTTTGACTCAAGTACCATTTTGTTTTCATTGTCTTTTATAACCTTGCGCAACAATCGATTCCAATACAACCTTACCGACAAGTAAGTTGTTATTAGAGAATACGAATTGACATGTCGTAATTTTGAAAGAAAGCGAACAGTTAAGAAATCCCATAAGTAGTAAATAGGTAACCATGAATCATTCCCATTGAGCAAGTAAACCTGCACGAAGCTTCGTGAATGACTGCCATGAAAACCCGATCGAATTATCGCGATAACAGGAGCAAGACCGTAACACAGAGGTTATCGCGATCGATCGGAATCATTGTTAACGATCATTAAGATTCATCATTGAATCGAGTAACAGCGATTGTACGGTAAGTTGAAAAATTAATGTTTACTATGAATTTTGAAATTATTGTTATTTCTAATAAATATATATAACGATCTTTATCGATGATATCGAGGCTTTTTTTTTTTTAATAAAAGAATTTCAGCTTCATTCACGACGTACGTACAATTTTGTGATTCAAAGGGATTTATGATTTCCGCGAGGTCAGGAGTTATGGCTGCCTGAACGTTGCGCATTTGCAAACTCGTTGTGTATTGCTGCAAAATACGTAGGCAGGTTTAACGTACGCGATATGACGATGCTCTCACTCTCTCACTCTCGTGCATGCATTACATACGTATCCTGACGCGTTCGCACACGTGTTTCTACGTATGTACTCTTACGTACTTTGTACTATAGACTATATACTCACAGGAGGCAACCAGGAAACGTCTGCCATCCTCTTTGTCGGCTTCCGACGACTAAATGACAGCATTTTTCTACGTGAGATACCGGCTTAACGTTGTTATACTCGTGGAATACTGGTATGCCTGTGCAGTCTACAGAGAAGAACGAGCGAGTCAAAGGAAACCGGCTGGATCCTTAAAGGAAAGATAAAACTGACGTTACAAAAATGTAAATCTAATTAAACAAACATCGAGAACATCAATGATAATCAACAATGTTGTTAAACGTCAATAAAATCATTTACGATACTGTCTTGAGTCATGACTCATCATAAAACGTATAAGACGTTTTAGAATATTTTATTTTAAACAATTGTCGTTTCCCCATTAATCCGTTCGATTTTTATAGAAAACGACGTTCCACTTCTTGTCAATGACTTTTTGCTGCTTACCGTTCGTTCCAGTGTAAATCTGTCTTTTTGGTTCGAGTCGTTCTTATATTAGATTCTGGAAAGGAGGTTAAACAATTTGAATGATTTTTCGAATAAAGGTTAATGCTTGTTCAGAACCTGGATAATGGAGACGATCTTCGAATTTTTCAGAACGAATCTTACGTTGTCAGGTACACGTAAATATTGTGCATAACCTATATTCCACTCTGGTGAAGTTCGTTAAGAGATTCGTATTTCCTGTCCTGTCGGACGTTACGTAACATGGCACTCGTTTCATTAGTGCACTACGTGTTTTCTAACCTATCTACGATCTGGACTCCATGCAAGGACGGCTCAAGGCTTCAACAGGAGGAAGAGAGAGAGGAATAGTTGTATCATGCGTGTACGCGTTGCATCCGTGAAGTCACCGATTAATTGACCTCTTAGAATTATCCTTTCTCTCTCTCTCTCTCTCTCTCTCTCTCTC
>JARPRG010000286.1:350547-374879 GCA_031001745.1 Hartigia nigra
ACGCACTGTCTGCTGCCACTTCCAAAGAGCAAGCATAACGGGCACCTCGTATCGCCATACCTAATTGAATGTGAATCGTACGTTTAACAATCGTACAAAAATTCCATCAAACAATATCAATTAACGTTAACCTCGTCCTTGTTATGTCTTTCCACAGTCGTGTAAATTCATGCAATTTCTCATAACTGTAAAGTGTATGAAAAAAAAAAAACAAAAGAAAAACGAATTATAACCTTCACGATTGTGTGTATTGTAACTGTGACGATTAATTAACGCGGAGTAATTAACAATTAGATGTTATCGCACTTGAACAGGAACTTACCAAAAATTTCTAGCGATACCACCAGGAACAATGTCAGGATCTGCCTACATAAACCAGTCACAGTTCACAGTCTCCTGGTCACACATATCCATTATCTATTCTATGCATAAACTTGTCTCTCTGCATACGTCGCGTATACGTATACGAAATACAGACGTGTGCGAACATACCTGGACTCCACACAGCGTTACCAATTCCGGTTAGATCATCCCCGGACGTGGTCGTAGCCCGACAAGGTGGTCCTCGTGAAAAGGAAACTGCATAACATCCATACATACATTTTATTATACTGACTCACATAGCGTATACCAAGCATACGGCAACGCAAGGCAATAGGTACCTTGGACCTGGGTAACACCAGCATGTATCTATTCACCCTGGAGATGATGCTCCGTGGGAGGTGGTGGTCTAACGTTGTCGCGTGGGCCTGTATCCTGTGTGCCACGTCCATTTGTCCCAGTGTATATATGTATATATATATTTCTGCTTTCTGTTCTTCTCCTGGACGCGCAGCTTCTCGCCCAACCTGGTAAGAGTCAAGGCCTCAGTGTTATACCAAAGGATAAAGCCGTTTGGTTTCCATTTCATCGACGCATCCTTGTGCCTCCATATGTCTATATGTTACTCTTTCTTCTCTCTAACCTCTTATAGATTTCTGTATGGTTATGACCGTCGAACCGAGAGGACTTGCAAGAAGCATCCACAATGAAAATGGCATCCTTGCTCCAGCCACTACGGAGACAAAGAGATGAACTCGCCTCGTGACTATTAACATACATTGCGAAACAATCGGCCTAACGCAACGGGGCTGGCAAATAAAAAAGGTCTAATAACCGCACGGCCTACGCTTTTGAAGTAGGAAGTGAAAATAAAATGTGGATGCCACGAAAGTAACTGTTGAATATGCATGTCAAACATTCTATTCTTTGGCTGCTACGCTGTCTCTTGACTGTCCTAGAATTTCAGGTCCTTCCTGCGTCCCTTTTACGTCTTTCGAAGTTCGTACTGAATGCATTAAAAAGAAAATTCTACTCGAGTAGAGAGAGTCTATTCAATTTTTCCATAGGTAAACGTTTGCTTGAAGAATTTTCCAAAAAAAATTCAATTACTATTCTCCATATTTTCTTTACAGGAAGTTCGACTTGATGTTTTCATTTTCGAATTAAATTATACCTTTAACTCGGTGAAAATGTCCTTTTTGACTGTATGCTCGTCTCTTCCTGGCAGGATGTTATTATTCGTAGAACCCAAGAGGAATACGAATCAGTTATTACATATGTACAGTCAGACAAAGTATATACAAGAAGAAAGAAGGTCGTTAAAGAGAAAGAAAGACTACAGCCATTGAGCAACTGATCCTTCAATCTTATTTATTCCTTCACGATTCCGATAACGACGTGTGTCTTTGACGGATCGTCGCGACGTCGACGTCGCCGGATATCTCAATCGTAAGACTTTCCACACTTATCCCGCGCAATTCGAATAGGATTTGCGGGGCTATCGCGCTTTCCAAGGACAACGAGCTCTGCTCTCCAAGTCACAAACAACACCCTGATCATAAATTAATGCTGTGGTAATAAGCGAGTATATTTTATCGTATAAAACAATGTCCAACATTGTCATTAATAATTTTCATGCCTACGCACATCCTGATGATTCGTATTGTCGATCCTGTGAAATCCATCCTTTCTTCATTTTTGTTATTTTGGTTTTTCCTTTGACAATCTAAAGGAACAAAGAGAAAAATTATATTCATGGTACTTCAAAAATCCCCTAAAAAACTCTCCCTGGTTTTTGTGGTCTCTTTCAAGAAATTCAATGTAATCTCAATCAATCAGCAATTAATTATCCATCCATAGAGTTTATTAGGAAATTAGGATAACGCCAACTTTCAAGTGTGATATCGCGTGTTCTATAAATAAGGTCAGTCTGAACTATCATGTTGATTTAGCTAGGATGTTCTTATGGGGTTGTTGACCAGGGGTGGAACTTGGGTGCGGCTTTAGTAATAATGCTAAGGGATCGAGCAAACTCTCCTCCACCTGTTTGTTACCAGCAGGTATGTAAAGGCAAACCCTGTTGGAGGTGAACTCGAAGATGTTTTTTTCTCTTTTTTCTTTGCTTTCCTTCTTAATCCCCTGATGAAATAAATCCTGCGATTAGATTATCGATGGGTTAACATTTATTTATAGAGAAAATGCTACACTGCTTGTCTTTGGAATAATGTAAGAAAAGTGCATAATTTTAAACAGCATATACGTCCGTGATCGCATATTAAATTACAATTGTACAATTTTGTTTTGTAAAAAGAAAAACAAAAAAAATTGTACATACTTTTTACACTTTTTCTTGATTCACTTGCTACTTTTATTCTTTTTCTTTTTTTTCTCTTGTCTCTCTTTATCACTCGTTCGAGAACCCACCTGTAATACAGCCGCTTATGTGAGCAAAGTAACACGTCGTCGTACAACAAATTAAATACGATATGCGCTATAGCAGGCTAATAATATTTATATATCTATTTATATAAATATATTTATTTATAATTTCTCGTCGCTGAAAAAAAACACGAGCGTGTGAATCTCAAACAGAATGGGCTCCGCGTTATAATCGTGAAACCTGGCGTTTTTATTTAGGATAAAATTACAAACGTCTTTATTAATCAAGAGAAAAAAAAGGTGAAATACTGCCTCAACACAGAGGTAGAAAAATTAATACAGAGGGTGCAAAGGCAGCCAATCGTATCATTGTCGCTCTGCTCAATCGAATTTACACGTAGCTTTCATATCAATTTATTTTCTTATTATTTTTATTTTTTTTTTAAATAATCCTACCTTAACATCTATCAACGGACTTCAACATCCGATTAATCCGAAGGTCCCAGGCCATCAGCGTGCACGATGTTGCTAAAGTATTTGATAAAAATAAATATCCATATTTTCTCTCTATCTTTCTGCTTTTCCTCAAATTCTCATTGATTCTTTTTCTCGTAATCTTTCTTTGCTTCCCCACTAGATAACAAGTATCTCGGCTGATCTTCATTCTCAAAGAAACTTATTACCCGGATTCATGTCCCGGCTTCCAATAGACCCTTGCGAGTTACCCATGTCTGAAAGTATAGACTTTTAACGTTACCCTTTTGCGTGACCATATACGGCACCGTGTAACAAGGTCGTAACTTTTACGAGAGTCCAGAGATCAGCCGTTGGCGTAAACAAACGTGTAAGAAAAAGGAGAGAGAGAGAGAAAAAAAAAAAAGGAAAATAAAAATCAAAAGAGCTTCGGGCTACGATCGCTGAACGACCTTCGCTCGATGCAATTTTACCAGAAGAAATTCTCATGCGGAAATAGTTACATGCGTACACGTGTTCATTTCGCATTCGTAACGACGATACATACCGCAGCAACAGACAGTGACCTCTGACCTTCGGATGAATCGCACGAAGAATTAATATTCACAATTTAAAAGAAACATTGTGAGCCCCCAGACTAACATGCCCTGCGTTACAATTTCTCTCCTATGGATATGCCCGCACTAGAAGTTACTTCCGTCTGATGCAGGCAGATCCAATATCTTTTTCTTTTCTTTTCGTATAATCGACACACCTAATCGTTATCCTAATACTTAGAAACTAGACTTATTTAATATTCTAGCAAAACGAAGAGGAGTGAAAAGCGTGTATTTACAATGGAGCCTCGCATTACGCGCTTTTTGATAATTGCGAGACCGGACCATTTTTTTCTTTTATCTTATTTTGGACAACGGAATTTTTGCGTTTTTCTATCTTCCTCTTCTTTGTCCTCTTGCTACTTTTCGTAACTCTCTTTCTTCCTTTTTAAGGAGTCGCAAAATCAGCTCCTTACGGCATGTTTCGGTTAACACGCCGCGTACTCCGTTAACAGTGTATTTCGAATCATTGATGATTTATCTATTTATAAAATATTATGCCTGTGCTGGGCTGTCTCCATCATTATTATAGTCGTACTGTTTTCTTACACGAGAATCTTCCACTAGATGGTTCAACCGCACCACGTGGCAAGCTTTTCTTATGTACCTCATGTATCGGCATAGAGATGGATACAGTTAATCGATATTACTTTTTTTACATTATTGTGGTTGTACAGCCTGCCTCTCTTTAGTCCTATAAAACTATAACGCTACGTCGTATTCATAAATTATTATATGTATCTAATATAATATACACTGCTTCCACTGTCTTTGAAATATCATCTCACTTACACCGATACCGCGAGGAGAAAAATATTTGACTATTAAGTAGTTACGTAACACTTCGTTAGTTCGTTTTTCATTACGAAATTGTTTGCAGTAGATGTATGTTACTATTGCCATCCTCGTCCTCCTCTTCGTCCTGATAACAGAGAGAATAAAAGCATAAAATATAATTATAGATTCACCAGGTGTATGGTAGACGTAAAAAAAAAAAAGAAAAAAGAAAAAAGAAATGCATCGATCAATAAGAAATTACCTCATCGAAGCCAAAACAGTTTTCCATTTCCTTGCGTAACTTAGGATCATTATGTGAGGATTGTCCTGATGATTTGTTCGAGGAACCGGAAACGTCCGATTCCAATTTTAATTCTTGTAGCTCGGATTCATCCTCCCCCTCGCCATCGTCACCCGTTCCTGTTACCATGCTGCCGTCTTGACTGAGAGGATCCTGCATCACCAGGTCGCCATCTTCGCTCGCAACCACTGCCATTTGCTAAAGGTAAGAAGTTTATTTTATACTGATAATATATTCGTATGGAACTTTACAGTTCTTTCTGTTATTCTCAATGAGGAATATACCTGGTCGCCGCCCTGGTTATCTGCCAGCTGGATCACTTCTAGCACGACGTATTGCTGGCCATCGCTTCCTTCTACGGCCATCATATCGTCCTCGTCCTCCTCTTCGTCGTCTTCGTAACCTTTAAGTTTAGAAGCTAAATCACCTGCCCCCATACATCACAACACGCGGACATTAGTCAATGATCTAAGTCATATCGTAAGGATTCCCGTGAATGCTGTCACAAAGCTACAAAAATCCGCGTAGTACATTGCGTACCGAGTTCAAGAAAATTTTGAGCGGATCAAGATTCTCTAAGAAAACAAAAAAGACAAACAAGAAAACTGTCGTTCTACAGAAGATCTGCTAACCTGTCATAACTTCCACTCTCTGGCCGTCAATTATTTGAATCTTCTTCTGCCTGCCAATCTTCAGAGCGTGCTGCTTCTCCTGTAAGGACGATTCCGGATCGTGCACCGCCATATGCCGAATCAAGTTCCCTTTGTGCCTAGAACAAGACGTAAAAAACCTTCCATAGACCCCACCCAGATCCTCGGACTTCTACCACCTCAACTCCAACTTCCTAAACTTCATCCTTACCTAAAGGGTCTCTCGCATTCCGGACACTGATGAGTCTTTTCCTGAGGTGGTGGCGGCACGTAAGACGGATTATGATAAAGATTACAGTGCCGTTTGAGCAATTGCTTCTGCCTGAAGGACTGATAGCAATGATCACACTGATATGGCTTTTGGTCCGTATGAATGAGCATATGACTCTCAAGATGACGGGCCGATATCGACGCGTAAGGACACAGGTCGCACTTGTAACACTTCTCGCCCTCGTGCGTTTTACTGTGCAGCTTGTAGCTGTACCTGCAACACGAAAATCGGTCTTCGCTGAGTCCACATTTAGCCAAGATCGTAACTCCCAAAAACCTGGCGTGAAAGAAACACGTATATTAACCAAGAAGCGCAGCCCGTGACTCACCTGTCTGGGAATGTTTTTCCGCAGCGTTTGCACTTGAGCGGTTTGTCGGATGTGTGAAGCTTCTGCACGTGAATCCTAAGATCGGTTTTTCTACCGCACGTCGCTGGACACAATTCACATTGAAACACAGGTTTGTCGCCCACTGAAAGAACCAAGGCAAATCATTCACCCTTTAGAATATCACTGCTAGTATTAAAAGTTCAATCAGATTCAACGATAGTCATTTTCATCACTTACCATTGTGCACCAGCTTGTGCGCCTTCAGGCTGTTCGATTGCGTGAATCTTGCTTGGCAGATGTCACACTCGTAAGGTTTTTCACCCGTGTGAATGCGTAAGTGACGCTTAAGTTTGAAAGTATCAGGACTGGCATATGTACAATGAGGACACTAGGAAAAAGAAAGAGAGAAAAAAATCCCAAATATTATAATCGTACACGATACTAAATAATTCTTTGCTCTAGGCAGTTCATGATTATAAGACAAAGATCAATTCTTTTTATTAATTCTTATCTTTCGCATAAACAAAAAAGGAAACCTCGTATGGACGTTCTCCCGTATGAATTCGCATATGATTTCGCAGCTTGTTCTTCTCGACGCTCGCGTAATCGCAGAGAGTGCACTTGTGCGGCTTGTCGCGGGTGTGCTTGTACCTCGTGTGTCGTACCAGTTCACCTGGACGTGAAATGAAACAGAAAAGAGACTCGTGTCACGTACCTGATAGGGACGCTCTCCGGTGTGGCATCTAATGTGACGCTTGAGTTTAGACAGCTCGACCGACGCGTAATCACACTCGTGGCATTTGTGCGGTTTTTCATGGGTATGTCTGTACCGAACATGTCTTACAAGTTCACCTGCAACCAAAGAGACCCACGACAGTCGTACCGACCTTAGTTCTAGACCGTTCAGAGAGAGAGAGAGAGAGAGAGAGAGAGAGAGAGAGTGTAAGATAGGAATAGATAAAGAACAACCTTAAACAGATAGATGCATAGATTCCCTGTGCCATAGTGCTATTATACCCTTTGATATGATTAAATTAAAAAAAAAAAAAAATCGAATCCTCATGCATTAATCGGGACAGACTTACCTTGTTGATTGTTATGAGAAATATTTAAGTTCATTTTAATAGCTCGGTTACTGTAGAGTAAGTGGAGGTAATTTGGAGGAATAATTAAAACAAAAAAAAAAAAAGGAAATTATTATAAAGCATGCTATAGCAGCAAACATGTCGGTACACACAACGCATGCAGATACACAAATTCACAAGAAAGTAAATGATTCTTTGCTTTATATGCGCAATGATACTTGTTTTTTTATTTCGTTTATATTTCATGGATGTATTGTCTGTCTTGTTGGTATATTTGAAAGAAAATAAAGATCGCGAAGTAACAAACGTAAAAAACGAAATACGAAGAGTGTGAAAATTCTTATATTTCTTTTCGACTCACCAGACGTGGTAAAGGCGCTGTCGCAAAATTTGCAATGATGTGGCTTGGTCCCGGTGTGAGTGTTTACGTGATTTTGCAACGAAGCAAGCGTCTTGAAGCCGCGTTCGCAAACGCTGCATTTGTGCGGACGTTCCTCCGAGTGAGATTTCATGTGTCGTGATAGAAGGTATCTGTTAGAAGAAAGAAAAAAAAAAAAAAGAAAAAAAGATGGATCTTTATACGTTTGCCTATATCATTGTTTCCATTAGCGACGAAGAACATCCTGAGAATTCAGTAGTAAGTATCTGGTTTAGAGTATAATACTTTGGCGTTAAGCCAAGAAGAGAATACGTATGATTATTCGTGAACAATTACTGGACTTGATCCAGAATGCGATTCCGCAATTTGTTGAAAAGAATTTATGAAGATTAGATTTCTTACCGTTTCGGACTTGTGTAGTTGCAGTAATTGCACATATGGGCTTGAGTTACGGTCTGACTTTTCTTTGGAAGGAATTTAATTATTTTTGTTTTGTCATCTTCTGCCTCTGATTCCATAGGGACCTCATTGTCCTCGTTATCCTCGAAATCGTATACCGTAAGGTCTTGTTCACCATCGCCCTCGTCACCTTCTCCAGTGTCACCATCCGCGCCTCTACTGTCCTTATCTTCTGACTCTGGTTGCTGTACTATAAGTACGTAGCTCACTTCACCAGGATTTGTGTCGGACGGTACAATTGTTACTGTTTGATATGCATCCCCAGAGTTAATTACCATTTGACTGTTCCCACTATTCGATACCTGCCCCTGTGACGGTTAGATAAAAATATAAGTTATTCATGGTTTGTACTATGTTAGCGGGTTTGAGGCATTTTTGTCACGGGTGAAAATTAAATATAAATACGAGTGAGAGAAAGAAGACAAATGGGAATAATAAAGAGGAATCTATTTATTACTCACATCGTCATCACCCTCGACATTGTCAAGTTCTTCTATTTCATGAAACTGATCCTCTTGGTTTCCATCTCCATCGGTTTGACCGTCATTGTCTTCCACTTCTTGAATTTGAACTTGCGTCATGACAGGTGTGTCATCGCTACTGGCCTGATAATAATATTGACCTGTTTGATCCACAAAATATGTACCACCTTCTTCACCACCGGAAAGGCCTTCCACTTGCTGTACTGCGGATAGAATAATAACACAAATTTTCATAAGTCTTCTGCATATAATTTATACAATGTCATTCAATAATTTAGATTTTAAAGTATACTAACGTTGTACATGTTGTAGCTGTTCGCCTTGGCCACCCTCAATTTCTTTGTTAAAGCTTTCAAGGTACGTCTGTATTTCAGTTACGGACTCTTGTCCCTCCTCTAACTTTATGGTTGCTACATTTGCCGACATGGTCACACCATTAATTCACACACGCTATTATATGGCTTATCTGAAAGATAAAGGAATTGCATGTTTTTCATACGGTGTAGCGTAACAAGTTTGAGGATACGAAATAATATTATAATTTATTTAAAGTATCTAATAGAAATTCGTAATTGCATTTTTTTTTTCATTAAAAATTAGTAAGATAACAGCGATCTAAAGAAACTGTCCTTCGTAAACTACTTTTTCTTTGGTATATCGTATCCTTTCTCTCTAAAGCCTATTTAATTTTAGCGAATGCTATCATTATCTAAAATAATCTTATAACACTGTGATAAGAGTGACATCGCTCGTGTCAATGAGCCTGCAAAAATTATAAATTCCAATTACAAACTTATTAAGGAAATCACGACCATCTATGTCAAAGTAATTAACATAAAATGCTGATAAATCATTAGAAAGATTACAGAAAACAATTTACTTCGTAATTGTACATTCCACCAGTGAGTCATAATAGTACCAGTTACATTGGATTTAACCCAATTTCAAAAGTAGATCACCCACAAATATAGTAATAAATTATGTAAATGCAAAAAACTAAAGTTCAGCATAGTATAGTAAAAACAATAGTCATATCAGGGTCACAGGGACAGCCATGCTTCTAACTAGAAATACAATCAACTAGAAATCAGTACTTGGATTACCAAGATAGGAAAAATTCCGTGAACATACAGTGAACAGCATATAGAAAGGTAAAAAATGGAACGTTCGATTTTCCCAGAAGAATTACGGATCTATACGTATGTTAACGTGTTTGCACGAGGGTATCATCGAGTTGGTAAAACGTCGGAAAAATCAATACGATGAAAAAATTTGAGGCCTGGGAAAAAAAGGTGTCCCGTACCGACGAATATAAATTGATGAAAGTGAAAATCGCGATATCGTTCAACGAGTGGGAGGTAGATTAGGTGGGGAAGAGGAGGACTTCACCGATGACGAGGATGATTAAGTCGAGTACGACGTCGTTAAGAGGTAAGAAGGAGAGAGAGAGAAGCTAACGAGAACGTAGGTAATACGCAATAAGTAATCGAGGATGACGATGATGTTGACGGTCACTTATGATAATGATAAAGGCGAAGAGTCTAAAGGGGGATAAGTGTAGAAATACAATGAGCTACGGAGTCACGACGTGGAACGCCATGGGGACATGCGGAGGAGGCCAAGCGAGGAAGGACGCCATGAAGAAATTATAAGCGGCCGTTGGCGGTGAACGCGTGGAAATGCCCTAAGGAACTCGGGAATTGGAAACGTTGAATTTTTGCAGGTCGCCGGGGGCCCAGAAGCCGCGCATTCTGTCGGGGAGCTTTTAAGACAACGCGGGTGCTTTCGATTTCAGGACACAGGGGGCATTAACGACAAAAATTTCAGAAAATTATCACCGTCGGCGCTGTCATCAATATGGAGGACGCAGCGAAGAAGATGCCGTCCGTTCCGTTTCGTGCCACGAGCAACTTACTGTCGTCCAGCGTTCCAGCGCATTATCGCGGCCCGAAATCACACCGAAACCATCGTCACACACGATATTTCACAGTAGCACACGTTTTCAGATTCGTATATCGTCTACCAAACGCTCAACCTCCAAATATTCGCTTACCTTGTAACTCGGAATTATTCGTGTGAGGGCGTTGTGTAAGAGTCGCAGTCCAATATGGCCGATCGAACTCTGAAAGTTCAAATGCTGCGCGTTAGGTGCTGCGCAGTGGCGCGCGTCATTCGCCGTGTTTACACCACACGACTCGAATTATCATTCCTTCGTTTCCGGGTGCGGAACGCCAAACCTTTCACGGAGACTCTCGGTTCCCTTCTATTGCGTTAGACTTCTTTTTTTTCTCCTCTTCGCACTTACATCGAGACTCATACTTTCGCCGTTAAAAATTATTCTTCTTATCTGTCGAGCACGAGGCTTTTGCGATATAAAGGCGTCGTCGCGGAATGCGTGCGCGTCGAACGGCCAGGACGCGTGTGCAATACTGCTGTGATGCGGCTTGAAAAAAATGACGCCTCGTGAAAAGGGCGGGAAATCCAGCTGGTGGGAGAAAAAGTTACAAGTTTTTGGGGAGGGGACACACCCATTCATTATGTATCCCTACAATATTACAACTTTGCTCTTAGCCAGTTTAATCGGCTGAGTCGCAAAGCATTTTTTACGGAGGTACAAACGGGACGGTTGTTTGTTGTTTATTGTATATTTATTACCCATTGACTCAATACGAAATACTGTTTCATAAAATCAAAGGATCGTCTCGGATGTATTAGAGTAGATATATTTTATTTTCATTTCGTATATTCCTTCGTTCCTTCCGTACAAATTTCTATTCGTAATATAAATAATGCGTTACAAAGATTCCTTAGGCCATGTAGAGACGTAAATCATGTTGGAATTTACGTAAGCGTTAACGTACTATAATTTATCTTTAATATATTATTATATAAAATTTACGAAACTATAAATCAAGTTAAATAACAATATTTTCATGTCGCGTGCTATGAGTTGAAATGACTTGTACGATCTTGAATCGCGCGATAGCAGAATTATTCACTATATCAGTACGTAGATGTCAAGAACAAAAAATTTCTAATTTTATTGCATATTATGAAAATTAATTTATTATATATATTTATATAGAGAATAATATTTTATTCTCGTTATTTATAGTCTCATGTATACAGCTGTCATGTAAAATTCTATTATACTATGGGCGTATGTACAATTTCATATATTTTACATATTCAAAAGCGAATGCTTGTATACGTATACAAAAAGCTGGTATTAACTTCCTTTTTCTTTCAAAAATGAATAATTACTGTAAGACATTACGAATAGCTGCATAGAGCGAGAACAATAATGTTAGGTTCTGAAAAATTTTGCTTCAATATATTATGATTGCATCCATATAAGATCAAGTTATTTGCGAATAAGTATTTATGTTAAACGTCTTCCTGGAGGCAGTAAAAGAAAAGTCGCTTAATTGTAAGACGAATGAAATACTTATGAAGATATGTGGGTCATCGAAATGCAGCATAATCACTGGTGATGTAATACATATAAAAGCTTACAAAAATATTTCTAATGCAGTTTCTTACGACTGAGTAACAATATTCTTCATAAGACACGTTACATTTGCCCACGTCATATAGATATCTTGTAGAAGACCCTCGCAATTTATTTAGCTGTTTATTTCTTTGAAATATAGATAGTTGCTCATCGACAACAACCTGATAATTAAGTGCCCCGTTCTCATCAGTCTAATTCAACATTTCTTTCTATACCACCTATAATTTATTTAATAATTAGTAGAAAAATGTGTTTATAAATATATATGATATACGGAAAACAAAAACCTGCCAGAAAAGATAACAATAATAGCATGACGAACGTAACACGTAGACAACCCAAAAAAAAAAAAACTCCACACGATCTCTTGAGAAAAATGTGAAATTTCAAGATTCTCGAGCTTTTATCTAATAAGATATATCGTTGTTGCTTAATGGCAAAAGAAAAAGCATGTAACAAATTATCTAAAGTTTCTCCAATATATCAATCCTTCACCATAGGTGAAACCGCTCGTTTCTTTCTGCTTTATAAAGTTTCATTCGTTTATGGAAAACATGTCTAACCATGGCGCATATGGCAGTTCTGTTCTTCGGCAGCATTTCTAATATCCGACCTCAGTATGTAAACGATCGCTATTGCAAGTAAAACTGTTAGCATTATAGATATTAGTTGCAGTCGTTTCATGTAAGTCAAGTCCCCGTGGAGTTTTCTATGATTGTCTTCTAGCTGCATTATCTGAAACATCAAATGAAAAATTGTTCACACAGAATCGTGTGGGATCGTAGAAACGCAGGAACCGTCAAACTATCTTAGTAGAAAACTCCTTAAGATAAGTCAGTTGACTTTGGACTTTTAAATGATTTTCTTAAAAATATTTTTTCAAAGTATTTAAAAAACCAATCTCACAATGCTACGGACGTCATCACGTTTTCTCTCTTTAGAGTTAACGAAATGTACCTTTGAAAAATATTTGTCGACACTACGATCGCTTCCTGTTGTATTACTGGATAAGATAGATGGCCTGACTTCGCCATTTTCAGTTCCACCGTCAGTACATCCCAATCTGTGTTGTTCGGCACCCTTACCACCAGTCTGTCAAAATGAATTAAGAGTATTTTTAATAGTATTCCAATATTTTCATTTTCAATATCACGATAGAACTTTAAATGCAGACCTTCCAAAATTCCGTTAACTCCTGAGGCGTCATTTTTGTGTCCTTCATTGGCAGGCACATTACTAAAAATCTATCGTTTCTCAATAAGCCATGTACATGGTAACCAGGTTGCAGCATCACCGTAACATTACACTCTTGATTAGGCAACAGAACACCTGTGCTGGGTCGAACTCGAAACTTTTCTGGAGACGTTGTTTTTATCTGACGAAAAAAGAAAGCATTTTTTTTTAAAGCCTGCAAAATATTTCCAAAGTGCCCACTTCGATGTAGCAATTGTCACATAATAATAGTAGTTACCTTGTAAGAAAGACATTTGTCCGTAGTAAGATTCTTCAGAGTAATTGTTCCAGAGACATCATTACCTTCTTTGTTAAACGCTAGGGATTCCGGATCCACGGATAACACTGAAATATTGATTACGTAAATTATATCATGACATTTTTTTTTTTTATTGATTTCCTGCACTCTAAGTAAAATTCCGCTGTTCGCAAGACACGATGTTAATTGACTTACTGCGTTCTTCATTCGACTGATCACCAAAACCACTGGCTGCCTGCTCCGACATTGGTGAGCCCTCGGCAAAGTGTACCTGAGTACAGAAATCCAATGTAAACCTTAGTAAGATCCAATTGACGGATCCAAAATGCGAAGAGAAGAACGAGAAACGAAGATCTAGAGCACATACTCTGGTAACATCTGCTTTTTATTTCCGAATCCAAATATAAACACCGGATCCGACGTGGCTACGTAAGTAACTGCCTGTTTAAAAATACAGCATTATGCCAATTTGTATCGGATAGACATTACTCGCAACAGTTTTCTTTTTTTTCATGAAAGTTCGTTAACGTAAGTTTCGAATGAACGAGAGCACTCGGCATGAAATGGTGAGACAATAAAACATAGATATATTCTCATCAATTACGGTCTATAATCATCAGAAGTCAATGAACTGTATAATTCACTGTATCACTCGTTCCATCAGTCATCTTAAAGTGATCTCTCTATAGAAGAAGAAGAAAAAAATACCTTAGCACTTTGCTCCGTGTTAAGAGGGTCAAGTGCAGTGTTGTTACCCCTTCGGAGTGATATGATAGAATGACTTGTAACTGGGAGTAGCAAGGCTGAGGATGCAAAACACAAGCTGATAGTATTTGGATAGCAGAAGGGGAAAATTGCAAGAGAAGCTAAATGCTCTTGCTGACTCACTGAAGTGAACCAAGTTCTATAGGTCTAAATGTTCCTGGTCTTTTAGCAAAATATTGCAATTAACTTGAGTGGGATGATATAAGGACTCGCACAGGAACGAGAAGGGGTCCCCGTTTACGATATCCAATCTAGGTCAGTGACCTCGTTGACGCAATAAAGATTTCAGTTGGCAAAAATAGCCGATTGACTGTATTGATCCGTTACCTTTGATTGTGCGGTGCTCCAAATCAGGCCATGTATTTTTGCTTGTTTAGTCGAAGATATGATTTTTTTCTTGCATTTATTTACTACATGTATTCTTATGTTAATCAATATGAAGTCACAACAGGTGTTATTTTTGGCATAAGTTATCGGAGTTTATTTTCATACCTTTTTATTATCCAATCGTCCATTCATGACGGCTGCTGCGGTCCGCACTTCTGGCAGGAAAGTAAACGTATAATCATCATTTCCTCCCCAGCATTTAAGCGCGTCATTCGGATCGATAAATTCCTTCATATTTGATTTGTTGACGAATTTTATTTTTGGTATGGCCTTGGCGGGAAGCCATGACTTGATTACTTTGAATGCTGCATTGAGGATCCAAGGCATCTCGTAGATTATGATGTAATTTAAGAAATTAGGATAATATGTTTTAAATAGACCTATCAGGTACTTGGTGAACTCCATGTCCATATTGTTGAGTCCTGTATCTGCCATATCGAAGACTAGAGATATTTGATTCCCATTTCCTTCTCTGAAAGACAAGATAGAAAGTATAAATATATATTTAATTTATATATCGTGCAGCAATTTCATCATTTTTTATATTTAAATGCTTTCGTGCACATGTGCTCGATTGCTAAGTAATAATAGAATGCTTAAGTACAGCAAATATTAAGCAGTAAAATTCCCCCTTGGGATATCAGTCGTACGAATAAGGATATGTGATATGCTTCTCGCTAACAACAAACACAACACATGTGTGCAGTGAGAGTAGATTTCGTGGCAGTTTAAATACACCGTACACTGATATCAACTCACATTGATACGGGGACTACTGTTTCATGAGATAATGTGCATAAAAAAAAATATCAAAAGATAATAAACTTCACCTCTCTAATCTCTCGAACCAATAAACAATGCATCTTTGAAGTTCTTTAAAGTCTTTAGCTCCTTTTACATGCAGTTTGGATTTCACAATGAAAAGAAATTTTCCGTCTTTGTCTTTGTTGTGGGCAAAGAAAATACCTTCCTCGAGGTAGTCTCTTCTAACAGTGTGTTCGGTGATATCTGTAACGACATTAACCCGTTTGATAAATCAAATAATAAAAGAGTATTATATGGATTTCAATGGCTCTTACCGTTACAGCCAAATTTCTTTCTCCAGTCACAACTTTCCCAGAGCATATTGAGAGATTCCTGAACGTTGAGGTCATTGTGCTCCAAAAATCGTTTCAACCAATCATCCGTGGTTTTCACCCTGGCAATATCAGCCGGATGAAAACCACCTGTAAACATTCCAATGGTATATGATTACCATTGCCTAATTCTAATGAATAATCACTCAGCAGACAGAGGAAAATAATTGTCTTATAAATATTAATACACAATATCATCCATACTCGAAAAAAGGAAGTCAAGGATCAAACTTACATAATTATGTTAATTAATACTGTGACTACATATTAAGGAATTATTGAAGTTACATTCTCTCAAGGATAATCATTAACTAATCATTGTAATCTCGATATAATGTTATTTTAACCATAAAATTTAATAAGTAATGGGAAATAATTGGAATTTTTCAAACATACAAATTGTTGTCTCAAATGTTAATTATTTCAACGCTACTTTCTCCCGTTCCGTTGTAATTTTATCAATTAATCGGGTAAGAAATAAGTTATAACAACCTCACTCATTCCGATGCTACATGATAAAAGTCTAATTTATTAGTATAAACAAGTATATTATACCTGGATCAGGTGCTCCTTCATTATCCAATTTCGCAAAGAACCTTTCACGAAGATCGGCAATGAGTTGGGCGTTCACTTCCATATTCGGCAGAGTTGGAAATTCGTCGATGACACTTTGACCAGCCGATGTGAGCTGAAGTATCTCTTTGGCGATAACGTTATTGATAACGATTTATCTAAGCGCGAGATCGGTACGCGAAGCGCGCTTTAACATGAATGAGGATGAATTTTGATCCAGGATACTTGGATTTATTTGTTCAGAATGACGCAAACGGTTAAACGAGAAGCCCTAAACTCTTTACGTCAAGAGCAAAAAAAAAAATTCGTTTTCAAAGTCCATCAGTCATTAGGACCAAAACTCCTGAAGTTTATTACAAGACTACGCGTGTACTGCCGTAGAAGAAACGAGATACACAAGAAAATTGACTCCAGCGAATGGTGGGGCATCTGACGAATACGACATTTAATGACATTGGTCGCCTCACTATTAATAAATGGATTCATCGATTTTTATCCAACCAATAGGCTATTTCTTTGATATCTTTTATATTAACGCTTGGTTTACAATTAAACAAATATTTCTCACGGTACGTATGTGTCAAAGATTTATTTTTGTGTATATTTTACTGAAGGCACCTGGACTCTAGTTTATTTGAAATTAGGTTAACCCTAGGGCCCTTTGGAGATTGTAGAGTATCTTTGTGGAATACTAAAGTTTTCTTCTTGTTATAAAATAAAATATTTAAATAGCCCACTGTTTAAAATGTTATTAGGCTTCTCTTAGGATAATGGTCCGTCGATAAAAAAGAATGTGACCTATGGACATTGTTTCGTGTACTCTTGACTTTCTACGATAGCGTCGTTTCATACGAATCGTAGTTCTTGATTATGCTGATTGTTGTGTAGTTGTCAATTTATGTAAAATATTTGACTTTTGTGACGATGTAATTTAAAGTGTTTATACAATTTTTCATATAAATGACAGTGATCGCGACGAACTTTATGGAAATATTCATGTAAAGCAGACTTAAGATGGACGATGAAACATTGAACAGGTAATTAATAGTTTAAAGTAATATCTGCATGTATGATTAATTTTTATTTATTGTGAAATAATTATGTATTCTTATACTTAGACTTGCGGCTGAGGCTTTACTTGAGGAAGCAAAGGTTGGTGCTAGAAGAGCTGAAATAATGGGACCCAGCGGTTGGGTCAAACCGAAGGAAACTGTTAACAAAAGATTTCTCCATTCGACTTTGCGCAATGTAGTCCTGTCGAACAAGCATCGCACACCAAAAAAAGACAAAACGCAAAGAGACACAGCTGACAAGAAATGAATAACGCGATTGTAAATATGTATATTACTATGAAGTACAAGATATTCTCAAGTGTCTTTCGATGTATGGCATTAAACATGTCGTACTTAAGTACAAAGATAGTTTCCTTGCGTTCTTTGATATATATCATTAATGAATATCAATGCGAACAAGAATAACCGAAGGAAGCTACAAAACAATCAGATAAATTAAATATTTATACTTGATGTAACAGCGTCGAAGTAGTTATAAATTTTCATCTATTTATTTCAATATTACGTGCGATAATGTCGATAGGAAGGGATCTGTAACATACAAGGACATTTAGTCGTTCAAGTGGTGTATTCATCTTGTTCTCCTTTCTGTTTTGATAAAGATAACGAAAAGTCTTTAAAGCACGACAGAGACAATGCGGTATTTACAATTAACAGAGGATAGAATGAAATAGGTGCAATTATTTCTCGCGCGTAACGATCGATTGTTATAACTGCAGCGTTATGTCACCTATAGAAATAAATAAAAAATAACAACACCACCCGAGACATTAGTTGGTTTTAAAAGCACCGATACCATTAAATGTACTTTTAACAAATATATTATAGAGACCTGTAGTCGCATAAACTCCCATTGTATAAAACTATAGTATTAAAACATTTTGCATTGATAGGTTGCACATATTAGATTTATGGCATTATTCAATAATTTTTTTATAATCATTAACGCGATCACACTTCATTAAAAGACTTGTACCTTGCTAGTGTAACGCACAAGACTTTTATCATCTTCAGGAATCACGTGTCTAGTATTACCGTCTACATTACGGTAGAACATTAATTAATACAATTAATTTATCATTAGCGTTCGAATATAATAAATTCTTTTTAAACTGATAACAGTCCCGTGTATCTGCATTCTTCTTTCCGTGATATCTACCGGTATGTAGTGTAAATGAGTATTGAATATTTTACTTGAAAGGTATCAGTAAGATTTCAATCTTTTAGTACGTACAACTTTAGCCACGTCTATTTACGCTTGAAAAACCTTTTTTTTTTTATCTTTCTCTAATCTATCCGTAGTATTTTCATCTAAATCCTGTCGACCTTGATCGTTCATCAGTTACGTGCCCAGTTTTTACTCCATCATCTGCCAGAAGCATAGACAAAGAATGCAACTAGTGCAAAGGTAACGAGTCGAATATCAATGTCTCAAGTATCACATCAAATTATATGATTCATACTTGCTTTAACGAATTGATTAATTATTAGGACAATAAGAAACGGCCTTGCGACCACTACGCGATCGTATCGAGAAGATTTGTAGTGAAAAGTCGAACATTACGATGAAACAGATGCGCTAATGTATGACGTACTTCGTAAATTTTGTATAGTATACGTTTCGAAAAAAAGAAATCGATTATACTTGTTTGCTTAAGACGTAAAAAGTGATTTAAAATAAAAGACTCTAAAAATGCTTTCAAAATTGTAACGACCGTCTTATTTAAAATACTAAAAAAAAAAAAAAATGTGCACGTGATACATCGAAACGTAGCTTGACGTCATCCGCAAGCTTTATATAAGACACCACGTACTTATTCCTGTGTTTTGAAAAATCTGATTTCTACTATCGTTATTCGGATACCAGTAGGTAATCTGCAGTTAAAAGTAATAAGATTGCAAATGAATCGTCGCGAAAAAGAAATTCTCACGGAAGAATAGTACAATCCTCGAATTCAATATTCCCTCGTGTAAGCGAGTGTTAAAATCGCGCGTGACACGCTGCCAATTTGCGTTTCACATTTTGTCGTTTTAATACTTCCTACTTAACAAACGTCTACAAAATGATCGCAGCGACCTAAACTATATATATTTACAGAATCAAATATATCATCCCGTTTATACTCGTGACTCACGAAGAGGCTTGCGTTGTTAAACATAAATTCTGCTTCTTCGACATTTCCTAAGTCATAGCCCCAAGAGGCGTGTGTGTCTGTAGTCAAACTTTTTAAGTAGATCCATTTTTTTGCTGTTGCAACTTCTTCTCGATGAAGAGTTCCCTCATGTCAGCCAGCGCTCTCTCTATTTGCTTTGCAAATCTCGCAGCGTTCTATATAACAGATAGTGTCTCCTCAGTATATAGTACCGTTAAAAATTTATTCATTAGAAGTTAAAAGACGTACCGTCTGCGGGGAACTCTGTTTGCTGGAGATATGAAAGAAGATCAGATTCTCCCCGGCTATGATATAGGAGACACCGTAACCATCGTCGGCTACCGGACCGAAGCCACCTCCTGCAGAAATACAGTTGGGATATTTCTTCAGATCAAGCCGCGACGTTTGTCCATGAGGAGTCTGCGACGTCGACAGTTTCCACGGTTCGCTCAGAACTTCCTGACGTTCAAAATATCAAAGTGTTATGGATCCGTGTACTTCAAATTTTTCAATTGCCATTGCAATCGTTGACTTACTTTCAAAAATGGAGAATCAACCTCCAAGTACTTTGAGACAACGTACAAACAGAAGAGATGCCTGTCGATGCCTTTGCCGCACATGGCATCTTGATAACCTTTCTGATGCTGCTTGGCAGCTGTCATAATTAATTTATGCCTCTCGTCTACCTGTAAGAAATTAAATAAAAATGACAATCAAGCCTTCATAATCGTTAAAAACGCGTGGCACTAGATCAATGAAGATTCTACCGTGGATGATTTATCTTCCATTGCCTTGACCCAGGCTGCAGATTCAATGGTACAAGGTCGTACAGTTTCCGTTCTACCCTCACGGAACAGTCGGGTCATGGAAGCTTCGTAAGTCAGACTGAAGTGCCCGGCATCCCGGAAGTAAGCAAGTTGCAATGCCAGCTGAATATAAGCATCCGGTGACATACGACTCTCCTTCATGAAACCTTTGCCGTAAGCGTCGTGCACGTAAATGCGCAATTCGACGTCGTTCAATAGTTTTTCAGCAACCTGAATGAAAATTATAATTCTTAACATCGATTCGTGGTTACAGTGACAATGACAATGCATAGATATCATTAGTACCTTGTAGGATTGCTCGATGACGTCTATGCACTTGGGACTGAGGTCCCATTGAAGACGCGTAGGAGTAGGTGGTGAAAATTCAGGTGTCCCCAGGGTATGACCATCTTCCTTGTATCTGGATTATGGATAATATACTATAAGGGATACTGTCAGGACTCCAAATGATTTCAATGATTTCTTGGAACTGGTATTGAACTAAGATGCATCTAGGATACTAATGACATAGGAAAATATAAGAAATTTTATTAAAATACTTTTTTTCGTACTTTCCTTACCAGTTCCGAGACTTTATAAAATAACTAATCTAATTTGCAAAGAAATGTTCTTACTTTATACAACATCCGATAGCAAGAAAAGATATTGTTAGATATTTAATAATGACTATACATTGAATAGTAAAGTTTAGCACAAAAATATGATAAAGAGAGAGAAAGCCAGAGAAATATTTTGTGCAAAAGAATGACCGTAACCACGAAATTTTGATTAAACGCAAAAAAAGTATCTAAGTGAGAGATAATTTTGTCGATAGTGAAAATATTGCAAAGTAAGCGGCGCATGCGCAGGAGATATTTAAAGAGAAATTGCATTCAAAGAGTTAAACAAAAATAAAGGAAACTGTGTAACGACGTAGAGTACAATTTGAAAAACAAAAAGAAAAAAGAAAAGAAAAACAATCACACAATCAGGCTCTACGTTCGAGCTCTCAAAACAGGCTAGACTCTCAGAGACGCTGCTAAAATTTAATGATCCTCCTTGTTAATTAATAAATCAGTTATTAATAAAAGCGTCAATATCTCCTGAGCTGTGGCCATTAAGCTCACGAGCTAATTGAGATTTGTTAATAACAATAGAATGAGATATGGCAATGTGATCTATTGCGAGTGTAAAATTACCCAGTCTCCACCTCATTGCCGAGAATGTATTCCCATAGGTGCCCCATCACGGGTGCATCGGCCCTGATAACCATAAGATAAAGATAGTATATAAAGTATGAATTAAAAAGTAGTTACGATTGGATGAAGGTAGTACAGGGCAAGTTTAAATAAAGCAATATGTATAACAAACAGAGAATCCTCATCAACACCAGGCACCAATTAAGAGAGGCTCGTGGGACCACTGAAGTCTTCCTAATTACAAACATCTAGATAAATAATATAATACAGATTATATACAATTAAAAACAAAGAAAAAAAAAGATTCACGAGGCTACGCGATTCTTTGAAAGTATATACAGAGAGACAAAGCGGATTCAGGCGTAACCTTAAAGCGTACCGATTAGTTAGATAGTGACAGATAGGATAGAGATAGAATTTGAATTAATTATATTGTAGAGCTGGTGCATTTAGATGTTCTTACTCTACGCTGATGGTTTCCTCGGAAAGCACGTACTCCCACATGTGCGACATCACTGCAGCATCTGCCCTGCTCATTACTTATCATTACATGTGGGGTCTTAACGTCACAGTCATGAAATATTTTACGAGTGTTATCACGCATTCGCGAAAGGCAATTAAAGTTAATCGATCGAATTAATTAATTAATATATCAACTACGAATCTTTGCGATGCGTGTCTAGTGGTAACACTTTTTTTTGTTTTAATAGAGTTTTATATCTAAATACTTTTTAAACTTATAATAGTACTTTTCTATGAAGATATATCACTGGCCATGCACACAGACTATTTGTGAGAAGCCGGTGATAACGTAAGTGTATATTTTATGATTAAGATTATTGATCTTTGTGAATGGTCCTTAAGTTACCGATCCTGCTTATCACGGATAGTGGCGCGAGGCTATTTCAAGTACGTGAAATTACTTGATAAACAATAATTTACTCACCACGAGTGTTCCGCGTTAAAGCCAATCTGTAGAACGAAAGAAGTGTCGATAAATATGACAGTGAAAGTAAACGAAAGTGAATTTTTCGATGTTTCCTTTTAAAATATATTTATTCGTTGCGATTCTACTTACTCTGCCATTTGTTCCGATGCACAAAGTAAAGGATTTGTCGAACCACCTGTCGTATCCTTTTCCATGGAGTAAAATGCGGCCGTACCTGTCTAGTTTTTCTGGATGAGCCTGTAGATTTCAGTTTTATAATGATTATGTAAGACTGACAGTGATTTGTGATATTACTTTGATGATGATTTACAATTACCTGATCGAACTCGTACGGTACATCATCCAAGGCGACGACAAATGCTGCTTTCTCAATAAGATCTAAGGATGCTTTATTCACTCCTTTGGCAAAATATGATTCTCTTGTTCGTGCCCAGGTCGTTCTTTCCCCAGCAGTCAGTGCAGCTAGTTTTTCTTCACCTTCAACCGGACTAGACTTGTCCTCCAAGATATGCTGAATTTGACTGTAAACAATAATGAAAATATTATAAGCATTGCTTCAGAAAATCAAGAATCAACAATCGATGCTTACATTTCAATCTCACAGGGTAGTAGAATTCTGTTTCTATAATAGATCAATACTTTGAAGTATCTGCCCTTGTGATATACTACTATATGTTTTGAATCTTGATAATGAACGATTTTATCAGTCTCGATTCCAGGTATTCTGGTGGTATTGAATAATCTCTCATATTGCCAGGAACACAGTGGAACGAGTCCCTGGATTAAAATCTGAAAGAGGATAATATTGGAATTAAAATCTACTGATAAATTTAAAGAAGCTTTTCACCAGATTAACATACCGGTTCCAATTCCTGTCGTTCGATAAGACGTCGATACTGCAGAATTGCATGAATGGTATTGGCTGCTCTTGACGCTTGGATTTGTGTGGGACATAAAAGGATGGCATCGATTCCATAGAAATTTGAATTCACCATTAACGGTGATCTTCCGCGAAGGTAAACATATTCTTCCCACCAATCAGACACGTAATTCGTAGTCCACCAAGACTTCAGGATCAAGTAACGTTGAAGCTTTACGCCAATACCAGCTTTGAATTCCTTAGCCAGACCTTCCATTCGAGCGTAATTCTCATCGTCGAGGAGTGGTCGTACGCTACGTAAGTACTATTCATATGAAAAAAGTCAATTTAGTAAATTGTCATCGAATGATTAAATGCCAAAATAATTCATTTGAAAAATAACCAACCCGATCCATAGTTTCCTCTACGGATGGCAGTGGCAGCCTTGGCAAGGAACCCTGGAAGCTGTAAAGCATTGGTTTGTTCCAACCAGAAAGTAGCTTGACCAAAGATGCCCATATTTTGGTGACCATGGAAATTTTGCTACCTTTACCTCTGGCTTCGTACATCCATCCTTTGTACATGAGCAGTAGCTTTAAGGTATACCGAATTGCATATATCACTAATAGCCATAGTATCACTGCGACTAAAAATGATCCTGCAAGATGCGCCGTTATGGAAGACCTATTACGTACACACAGAAAGAAAAGAATGTTTTCAACTAAAGAAGAAAGCAGGATAATTTTTTCCAAGCATCCCAGAGCAAAGATAAAAACTTACCCAGGAAGATACGGAGCTACTCTGCCAACAAGATCGTAAGGTACTTTGTATCCTATAAAATGTATTGCTGTAACGATTGCTACAGTGAGCCAAAGACTGTGCAACGAAGCAGGATACACTCCACTTTTCAAATTATTCTGAAAA
>JARPRG010000286.1:395590-407470 GCA_031001745.1 Hartigia nigra
CAACGTGTCTCTTTTGGACGAACGACGTATCTTCTGTGGATAAAGAAGAATGACACGAGCACGTCGTGGAAGATAATTAAGACGTAATTAATTCGTTCGAGGCATTAAACTTACATCATTCAATTGAAAGGATCACCTCGAGCCCAGTGAATCCTTAACCAGATCGTTCTAGTTTGATCTGGTTGATCCGATATATTTTCGTCTGGCCATTGTCACGAGTGATTAATCCTATTTATTACTTTTGAAAACGTCTCTAACGAATGGAAAGAAAAAATGGATATTATTCCACGAATCAATAAAATCGTAAGACACAATTATCCAGTGATCCAGGAAATACCGTTGGTATCATTTTTCCATTACATGCTTTACGACTGGTTCGTAGTGCTGTTGATTAAAAAAAAAAAGGATTCATTATATTTTTTTGGAATTTATTTCTATATAAAGTCCTCAACTATCTTTAAATGCGTATCGCACAGCGTTAAAAGAAAAATATTCATTATCTATTCCTTTTGAGTCAATAAAATATTCTTTCGTAACGAATAAACTCTTTGGCAAACAAAAAGCTTTGGTGCAATTAATTATTTCATTACGACGTTTCTCAACGCACTCTGGGCTAACCGTGTTAACATCATCCCCGTCAACAACGTCAGACGTCGACGTAGTCGTCGGGATTGGATGTTTGTCAGTAGTCAACGATACTGGAGCATAAAATGGCGTCACTGTCACTGTCTAATCTTTTTCGTTTTTTTTTTTTTTTTTTAGTTTCCACAAGCACACCTGAAACTTACAAGACCTTGTGCACCTATGACGAGAATATATCAGTAATTACGTAATCACAAGATTCTTCGAAGAAACATCTAGAAACGATACATTGTGCGATGCTTTCAACCTTACTGGATACTATTTCTTAGGTGCGCCATCTCGAAGAAGTTGGTACTAACTCACATGGCCGATAGGGACGTCCATTGGTATTTCTAACTCGTTAAAATACTCGGAACATTCTGGATCGTCAGAGTGGCGTATCGGCTAAAAAGGCTTTTATCTTCGTTAAGAGCGCATTGTTTCACTGATTTCCTTTTCGTGTTGTCAAATGACAAGAAACTTAGGAACAATGCACTTGTGCTCGTTACGTGTAAGGAGAATAAATAATGGTTGAAAAAAAAAAAACAATTTTTTTTTTCAGAGAACAGATACGAAATAAAGAGAAAAAAATAAATACCGTAAGGAAAGGTACCCAACAGTCATCGCTCTTATCCTTTGAGATACAATGGCGACTGCCGGTCAATTTATATTAATTAACATTGAAGGTTGCCACCTAATAAGTACAACGACAGGTGGAATACATTTCTATATATCCATTTAAATTCTCTTCCTTCGTGTTCAATCGTGCTCTAGCATATCAATCACTTCCCGCACAGGACGACATACTGTAGTACGTGTATATGCACGAGTGATAAATATACGTTTTCATGAAGCGTTAATTTAAATGGAGTTGTAAATACGGAAGAGCAAGAGGAGGATTAATAGATAAGTAATAAACGTTAGACGAATATAATATAGAAAAATATTTTATCAAATGTTCGTGGTTGTCAAGGGTAAATATATATATATATATATTAATCTCTAGAATGGAGACCTTTAAAGCGAGACCGGTTTCAAAATGGCCGGCGGCATTGGTACGTTCCCGTGCAGGAAATCTCGACGCGCGACGTCGCCGATGCAAATACCAAGGTATCTCTCGTGGATAAAACGGAAGGATCCGATCGGTATCGGTAAACTTTCGCAGGAATTAGCAATTCCCGAGGTCCCCGTGCAGTAGTAGGAAGGTTGTGACCTCGTGATTGGCACGTCTCGTCGATTTCCCCGTAAACACAGTATAAAACTCGAAAGTCTTTGCTTCCTTATCATCGATAAAGAATTCGATTTCTGGTACCTTTAGACTTTTGCACTTGAAACAAGTGCATAAGTACGAATGTATAAATGTCGAATTTTTAATTGCAGCTGAATATCTGCGTAAACAATAAATCAATAATGGCGCATTGAGGCTACTTAACAATGTGACGACTTGATTGTTTGGCCGATGACTTTTGTCACGGCGATGAGGCGAACGTGACGCCGGTAACGTAGAGGAATAATGGCGTATAAATAAAAAAAAAAACATTATTTAACGACATGTTGTCCTGAAATTACGAAGCTAACGACTCAACGAGATGACAGTCCGTACCAATCGCGAATTTCAAATCGTTTTAAAAGTATTAGAGGCACTTCGAAGAACTTCAAGGAGAAAAACAAAAGAGTTTACGAAGAAGAAGACCAACACCAAGACATAAAAGTTTGTCCGTCGATGTTTAATCGCTTATGAAATTGAGATCACGTTATGACGATACTTGCAGAAATTAATCAGTCGCACCAGTTATTATTATATCGTTCGATAGTATCGTAATACCCTAAGGATAATCGACTTGGATTATAGGTACGAGTCGTAACGTGAAATTCAGCCCTAAGGAAATCCCTACAGTATCCTTAGCAACAAGTCTTCATGGAAACTCGACGCAAGTAACTGTATATCGAAGCAAGTATAGAAACTCGAAGAACTAAGTTCTTCGACTGTATCAAAAGTGCAACCTGCATGTTCTAGTAGATTCTGATAATTTCCTTGCACTTCTGTTCAGTCGTCATACAACTTTTACACGATTTAACCTGTACAAATAATGGCGCTTAAGTTAGAAACATATGTATAGTTTGCGTTGGTACCGAGTCACTTTCTGTATGTTTAAATTCCGTGTATTATGTATATATATATATATTCCTTGTTCGCAGCTCTTGTTGAAACACTAGAAAGAGCTGCTTGACCGGCAACAAGGCATGCACGCATGTTCATGATTCTTTGGCAAAAGGTGGGGACGCTATCAGCGAGGAACGATGTCTTCGGCGCGGGTGACGTCACTGGGACGATTCTTCAAGTATAGTCGTAGCGGCAGGACGCGACGAGTCTTCCGTCAACCGCGAACCGGTACGACCGAGGAAAGAATCGAGAAGTTCGTTCACTTCTGAAATACAATTAACTAATTTTTTTTGTTTGTCTCACTGATTTCAACGCTGCCTTTCGAGTACGTAGGATCGTATTTTTGTTACTTTGAGACTGACGTTTCTTTTTTTTCTTTCATTTTTCACGGAATCCAACTGACGCGCGAACGTAGTGCGATGATTTTTGTTTTCACGGGTTTGCTGCATTTTTTTTCTTTTTGTCCTATAACAATTTACACATTACCTACTGTACGTCAAGGATTTTAAAATGATTGTTTTAATTTTGTATTTTGGTACGAACGGAGAATAAGGACTCTTTATTTTGGAATTCTTGTGAGTCGTATATAATTATACAGTTTTGAGTTTTTGATTGAATAATTATTTGATCACGATGTCATTGTTTACATAATTGTATGGATCTTTCAGACCCTTTGAAATCGTTGGATAACTAGATTATTATCGATCTCTGTGTTTCCCGGTTTTGCATGACTCGTGTGGTCTCCAGACAAAAAGAAAAGCAAAGAAAATATTATTATCCGTAATATCGTAGAATAGAAAAACAAAAATCTCAAGGACAACCCTGACACGCTGTACCGTTGTAACGCGTACCGTGCATCTTGGATTCCGTAAAACCTGTAAAAATTCATGTGTAAACCCAGTGTAGAAGTTAGTAAAATTGTGAAAATCTCGTGCAGGCAGGCAGTACCAAAAAGAGCCCAACGAGAAATCAATCATCGTAAACGAAGGACGTGGACTTGTCCAGTACAGTCAAGAATTAGTCGGACTCGCAGAATCTGCGTGAGGAAGTGAAACGAGAAGTACATGAAATAGTAGAAGGAGTCGAACTAAGGTAAAACAAGGAGAGACACGAGAGTGACCTCCGTATTCCAAGATAGCGAGGGAACCTAAAGAAGGAAGGAGTATACGCTAAGGGAGATCTAGAGAGAGAGAGAGAGAGAGAGAGAGAAAGAGAGTACGAGAGAGAGGTGATTAAGGAGCAAGAGAGAAAGAGCTAGTAAGGAAAAGCAAAAGCGACCGGTAGAGCAAGAGTTACTCTCAGTAGTCGAGTGGCCAGCACAGAGTCTCATCGTGAGACAAGAGAGCGGCCAGAGATATTTAAAGAGATAGTCAATAAAAAAAATATATAATAACATACCGTAGAACCCTTGATCTTGCAATTGATTGGAATCGAGAGGCAGTCTCGAATCGGATATCACGAAGAATCACGAAGAATCACGAAGAGAAGGATCGTCGCTTTTACAAGGAAGAAGAAGGAGACGGTACATAGAAGGAAGGATCACGAAGTGTCTTGTTCTTATACAGGATAAACAGAAGGGAAATAATCGCGATTACGATAACTCGTGATAAACGTAAATAACCTGAAAATCACTACGGTGAATAGTCCTTTGAATTCTTCGAAGAGGCCGTCGACGACGTTCGGGTTGGAGCTTCGTGTGTGCGCGGGTTAGTGCGGCTGTGTTCATATTATATATACTAGTACGTACTACTGTACAGAACGCGGTACACGGTTACGGTGTAGAGTACGGTTCGTACGGTTCACCAGCAGCAGGCAAACACAACCACTCCAAAGTCCGTTGGCAGTTCAGTTGTCTCCGAACCCCCGAACCGTTCGGACGTGGCTTTAGACCTCTGTAATTGCGGATTTTGTTATACGTATATTTTTTTTTTTGCACGTCCGTAACCGCGGAGTGCTGCTAGTTCCGTTTTGTCCAGGTTTCGGTTGAGATATTTTAGATTGCTTTTTTTTTTTATTTTTTCTTTTATTTTGAAATTTCGACGCTTTCACGCCACGGGAATCACTGTAACTTGTTAGTATCGTTATTCGTTGAACGAAGACGACGAATTTCGGGGTACTGATCTTAACCGAGAGATTGGCTATTGGTACATATACTGTTTCGGTTACTCTGGCGTCGATTGAACTGGCGGATATTGTATCTCTGGGAGGAAAACCAGCACCTGAAGACACGATTTACTCGTTGGATCCTTTGATCGAGGATCTCGCTAAGACGTGAGTATTTGGAGTGATTATTTTTTTTCAAGTAATTTTTGATATTTTTAGTTACAATATGAACATATTTTTAAGAGATATAAAACAATGGATTACATATAGATATATGTATATCACTAGCTTTGTACATGACTGTCATGTGATTTACAAGCAGTGTTAGTAATATTATCGATGAATGTTATCGATTTTCCAAATTATTATCAATACAAGGGACTGTCATGCCGGACAATTATGATTAACGGTAAAGACCAAGGGTGAATTTTCTAAGGCTATTTTCTGAATAAAAAAATAATTGCATGACTCATTCGACAAAATTTATCGATACGTAAAAGAGTATTAACAATTTGAATTTATACGATTGATATCAAAATTGATGACACCTTTTAATCGGCCAATCGAGAATCCATAAGGTCTCTTCTTTCTCAAAGAATGATTGTAGCTCGATAATTGGACTGTCTTAATAATAACCGAAGCATGTCTGCTCCGACTTGCTCTACGATTCACCGCTAAATTCAAATTTCTTTAAATTCGTCAATTATTTACCCATTTCACTGTAATATCTTATAGACATATTTTCAAGGTATTGCGCATAAAGAGAATATAAAATAATTGATTTTTTTTTTTAACTACCTAACTAGAATGCATATCCCTCTTAACTGGAAATTGCCTGTTATCTTAAACTAGAGTTATCAGGATTCGTTCCGGTAGCCTTATCCTGCTATAACCAATGCTACTCGGTACTCCGTATAAGACAAGCAGATAAGTTTCAATGTACATTCGATCCCCATACAAGTAATCCGATCGATATATGAAATTGATTCAAGAATCAACTATGTATTCCGGAATAGGCCTTTCGATTACTTGCAGCAGGTAGGTCACTGCAAAACCTACCATTGAATTGTGCAAAGTGACTCGCGCCATTCTCGATAGACGCTACCGAACGATAGCCAAGCTGAATATTTAAAAAAAAAAAGGAAAAAACTTCATTAAAGTCCATCCTCCATTAATCCAAAGTTGACCCGCAAGACTTATTGCTCCTTTTTTGAATTCTCCATATTTATCATTTATTTCATCATTTTCACCTTTACCGATCACTTCCGGTTGCTTTCAACAATTGATTCGTCTATACGAATTCGCTGTAATTTCCGTCAAGAATAGCAAGACAATCGTCAACGATAACTATATATAGGAAAGTTGAAAAAAATCCAAGTGCAAGTAGTTCAGCGACAGAGAAACTACCAGTGTTTACTTTAATTGAATATATGTGTATATATATTAACACACTATTCTCTCTTGATCTTGATTAAAATACGCACATCACCTACAACTAGATATACAGCCATTCGAAGGTGTTCCTCGCTCCGTGAAACGTGTAAACAGACTTTGACACACTTTACGCACTTTCAATGGACGCGTGTCCCCGACGCTCTTGGTACGATAAACTTTTAGCCGAGTAACCGCACAGTGTCGCGAATCTTACATACCACAGTATACCTATATACAGAGATACAGTGCAGAACGGTTATACGGCCATTTTGAAAGGTTCTCATGACGGTCAAGTTTGGCGTTGATAAAAATAAAAAAGGACATTGTTCTTCTTTAAAGACCCGTGTCATCTATACGGAGATTCAAAGTACGTATCCAGTATACACGACGGCAAATCAAAATGTCCACTTTGGGTGAATCCATATTGAAGTCACTCGCTCATTGATTTCTTTCGGAGTTATTCGCTTTGTGGATATAGTAAAATAATGGTTAGGACTAACGAAAGAGAATGACTAAATCCAATAGCGTAAATGGCTCCTCTTTTGTTATTTACTTCTCTGTCGCTCCGACTATCCTCCGGGCTGTTTCTCGTTGTGAAACGTCAAACGACTGAAACTGCCGCGTCGATCGTTTCGAAGTGACTTTCTAAACTAGAAGCGATATATACACTTTGTACTATCCCACTTGGATATACTTTTGTACGCATCTACCTACCCCAGCTCAAGCCACTCGAGAACAGATACTCACGCGTAGTACTACCATTGTAGTATGCCCTGGCTAGATACGTAATTAATGTATTTATTGACGAAGGATTCTTGCTTTGTGGAACTGATCGTAGCGTCGCATTCTCTCTGATAATTGCATAGGAAACACCAATGATATCTTTTGTATCGTATGTACGTACGTCCCCAGTCGCTTACTCCGTATAGACATAATAAACGTTGTGTAGTCTTTGCGTGGAACGTCATCGTGGCGGAAATAATTGACGATTTAACGAAAACGACGTTTTTTTTTTTACTCTTGAGAAAATTTGTTACGTTTAACGTCGCGGCGGCCATCTTGCGTATCGTTCGAGATACTTCGATTCGATTTTTTATCGACTCGCTAATCGTCGCGCGTCTCGATTTTTTATGACTTTTTGGTTATGACTGTCACGACCGAAGACTGACTGTCTACTGCGCATGCGCACGGCTCAGTTCACTGATATTCTTCGTGCTGCTTACTTCGCAGACTCGGTAATCGCTATTAGCCTAATTTAAAAGGCAGGACAGCAATGCGCTGACGCGGCAGGTAATACGTGCGTGAGTGCGTCGTATGCGTGTTACTGTAATGTCTCACGAAACACGCAAGAGGCATTTTATAAGTTACTGCTTTGTAACTTACGTTTTTATTTGGTTTTTTTTTTTTTTTGGCTCATTTACAACCAACGTAGCCATACCTGCTAAATGTTTCGTTCATGTCTGTCAGTTTCGTATAGCTTTACGTTGAAAGTTATTATTCTCAAACAAGGAGGTCGCTAATCTTACGAATAGCCAATTACGCTTGGAGAATACTTAATTTCTCAGCTACTACGTATCTTCGTAGAAAGTTTTTTTTTTTTTACTTGTCTCTTTCTCTCCGACTAGACGGACGCAAAAAAGTTTGAACGAACGAAAAAGCAATATGCACAGTCGGGCGGCATATTTAAAACGATCGAACTTTGTGTACTGTTACCAGGTTATAATCGTTCTTATAAAGTGTCTTCTCGGTAAAATTCCGTTTATACGTATTTTGCCATGACTCGGGTATCCATGCTTTCATAATTGCAAAGAATTGTCAGGTGCGATCAATCTGTTTCACTGAACCATTTGCAAGGACGCTCCTCTTTAAGTTTTAAAATGGTGGTTATCGGCAGCAAGTTATTATGTCCTTTCAACACGTAAGATACACTGTCACGGGTTAAAGACGCGTTATCGTAATTAATCGCGATAATCTTTCACCCTAATGAGGCCCTAATTGTCCCGTCTTTCAGCACCGTGTATAGATTCCGCCTAATACTATGAATAAAAATGATTCAAGTGCTTCGGAAGTCCATATGGCTACGTAAACAAAAATCTGTTTATACGCGGGATCAGGACTTTCAAGGATAACCAGAAAATCGAAGGATTCGTACAGCTTGTATTTGTATTAGCTTTACCGGAAGTCGCCATCGCGTTAGAGCCGATCCAGCTGAAATTTCAATGTTATATAACATAATGAGCGATGGATTGACGAATTGAGCCTCGGGATATATATGTTTCTTCACAATCAATCTTATTACGTACCTGTACGTTTGATTCTTCAGGATGACGTCACAAGGATCATTCCTCCCTGCTCGTGAGTAAGACTTTAGAATCCTTTAACGCTGAAATTCAAATGACTATGTCCGTCTTTTCATCTGTATGTAAGTCCTAGGTGACTCCGATATACAAGTGAAAAAGCGTAGAATCTTGAGACTTTGGATTCTCGCCAACTCGTACGATGAACCTTGACCTCTTGGATCGTTTTGTTCAGGTATTTGTTTAACGTGTTTGTTCGCATACAAAAAAAAAAGACGTTCGACAAGCTCTTAATGCTTATCGCTGATCATACCCTTTTGCTGTGAATAATTGAATCAGCCTTTAAGTTTGGTTAGGTTGTGTCATAAAAAAAATGTCTTATGGTTCAATGGCGGCTATTCCTCGATAGCTTATGGAAAATTATTTTCTTCATACGATTTATGCGATCCTTGAATGTATCAAGGAGACTCTTCTTTCGAGTCCATTTGAATGATAATTAAGAACGTTTTATTAACCGATGGATTTTAAAGGACTTTCTCTTCCGTTCGCCAGTGTCTTTTGCACGGCTGTATTAGCCGCTACGTAATTCTTGATTTGCAAACGAGAAGAAACGAGAAAAAGAATGAAAGGAAAAACAGGTAGCACAGGTTAACACGAATATTTTTCTCTCGTAGCCGTGCTTATGGCTATTGAGACGCGAAGAAGGCCTCCATTGAAAACTGGTCAGGGTGTTGCGGATCAGGATTCTACACGTTGGGTTACCAAACGAAATGTTCAAGTGAGCCAAGGTCGGTGTTCTACCTCTTTCGTGCTTTCACTGTAAAAAGTTATTCGACAAAGAGACTGCGGACTCATTTGCGGACGAGAGCGAGAGAGACGACTGAAGGGAAAAATATATATATAAATGGCCAGTACAATTGTACGATCTGATTAACGGAGATGGTTCAGCATTTTTTGTTGTATTTATTTTTTTTATTATTAAACTTGAAATGTCTGTTTGGCACGAGATTGTAGAACAGGACGCCATTTTGTTTCTATTGGAGAATCATGGGTAGGAGGATTTTTTTTTTTGGTGTACGTTACCTTCGTTATTCGCCTTCCGTTGTCCAGATCTGCAGCGTCCCGACGCTGGGCGTTGTTGTTGTGTTTGATAACGATTTTTTGTTTTCCCCCCCTTTCTTTTTGTCACTTTTTATGTTAATATCGATCGTTCTTAACTTGTCGTAAACTGGTGGACGGCTATCGTTGCCGGAGGTCGATCGTCGTAACAGGTGCGTCTGTTTTCGAAAGATCGATGACGTAGGAGCCTTGTTTTTTTCAATCGGCCGCGTTTCGCTTAATGACCTTGTTTCTTGGTACTGAATATATTGTAATCGCGTAATTGACGGGATGAGATCGGGGACTTAGGCCAATTCCATAGTCTTGGAACTTGATCGGTACGTAAGAAATCGTATTGAAGCGATTGTCATTATCGTTATCGTAGTCGGTTAAAAATTGCCTTTGATTGTTTGTTATTATTATTATTATTATTTTTTTTTTTTTTATTAATACAACTCGTAACTAGTAATACTTTGAAACGTGGAAGTCAATGTCGATGGTAGTCGAATTGACGAAAAATGTTATTTGTTTGTGAATGTCGGACTGTTTTTTTTAAATTCGTTTTTTCTTTCTTTCGTTTTTTTCTTTTCTCGGAGACAATTTTGAGCCGAAGTCGTGGATATTGAGCGTGGAAAAATTTGAATGACTTTCTGCGGTATTTTTTTCGGGAAATTTTATACTGTTAATGATACATAGTCATTCTATGTTACGAATCATTGAACCTGTATATCGCACGAACGTATAACTCGATACGTTATTGGAATATATTGAAGACATTTTTTTTTTTTCCCAAAATCAAAAACGTCCGTGTAAAAACTATCAATTATAAAATTATGTTAAATCTTTTTTTTTGTTTGTTTTGCATAACTAAACTTGACGCTCTTTGTATAACATAAATTGTATGTTGACTCTTAAATGCGTATAAGAATTTCATAAGTAATAAAGCTTCACGCGGTACCGCATGGGATACTAATATTTCACGGTCTATCCTTATCTACAGCAGATCGTCCGTCTTCGTATCACACGACCAAATATCGATAATCGAGCAATAAGTACGCAACGAATCGATCGTGTGCACGTAGCCTCGAGTGGAAAAGTGTCGAGCACGGAATACAAAGAATCGTAAATAGCGAAAGAACAATAAATCGAAAAATAAAATTTTTTAATTACGAACTTCGGACGTCCAATAAAATAAAGAAATATATCATCGAAGACACCTGCGAGAAGATACTGAAATTTTTGTATTTAGATACCAAAAAAAAATATGTATAAAAACATATTCTTCATAAATCCAAATCATATGGTATTTTATCTCAATGCACGTGTAAGCCATATACCTGTATACACACGTCAATAAAGCATACATAACAATCATATTGTTTCAAGGCAGACTGTGATAAGCCGTAACCTTAAACTTGTCCCGACTCTATTGATAATTTGTAGAAAAAAAAAAGAACCAAAATCGACTTTATCTTCATCCATAATATTTAACGCCATATACACTTTTCGTGGTCACGTGGTGTGAGTAAGCACTCTGTTCCACTTTAAATGACTAATTTTTCTATCTAATCATATATTGAATGCAGCGCGCAATGCCGGCATTGTTTTCATTTCAATCTACACGATACAACGCTCCTTGTTAACGATGATTCGATACGACACAGTGTGAGCGTCCCTTAATTACGATGCGCGTCGCGACGCGTGTCACGACATGGCACGACCGTACCGCGTACACGTAGGATGGCGCATTCACATCGATTACATCGTTCGAGAAGGAATCGACTCGTTTTCACGTACGTCTTGCGCGAGTAATTAGAGCCCGTGATAAAATAACGAGCAAATACTTACTTTCGTGACACCCAGTAGTAGTAGTAATAGTAATAGTAATGATAGTAGTAGCAGCAGCAGCCTTTGATTCGCATTACGTCATCTTAATCGTTACGTAATTCATGGTAGACACACGTAGATTGACGAAAACGAAAAGTGCGGGAAATTTGAAAAATATATATATCGTCTACAGTATACGCGTTATCGATGCGCCGTAGGATATTTAATTTTGCTAATGTCAGGCGGCAGTCGTCCGCCATCCTTACAGGTGCTATTGTATCTACGATATCTTTCTTTTGTTTTCTTCTTCCTCTTTTTCTTTCTCCCTTCTGCTTC
>JARPRG010000286.1:413470-451946 GCA_031001745.1 Hartigia nigra
ATCTTTTTTTTTTTTGGTTTTAGTGAAAATAAGGTTCAAAGATGTATTTTTTCAAATAAAAAAAATTGTTTTTTTTTTGGCCAGTTTTTTTCAAAAAAAGTGTGCGTTAAGGGGTTAATGGAGATCACTTTAGTAATGTTTTACCCATAAACCAGCTGGCGTTACTCGTGCACGACGCACTACCGATTAACCCTGACCAAGCATAAGTTTGTATTTCTATTGCTATACAGGGTCGACTTGAATTACTGTAATTACAAGTTGTCATTTATTTTCCAAGTTTTGCCTATGGAGGCTGTAGAAGTTTTTAAGTTAATTCAAACGACATTAAAAACTTGTGAAAATTTATAGCCGCAAGGGTATTCTGGGATAGTTGTAATATTTTGTAATTAATCAAGGCATTGGTTCACCTTCTCACAGTGCTTAGGGACGGTTGTAATTGTTTGTTATAATCAAAGAGTAAGTAAGGTCGTCAGGCGTGGCTGTTAGTCCTTCATGAATTACGTGAACTTTACATAGGGTTCTCCTATGTTTATTAAAACGTGTATGAGCTGTATATCACTCTTATTATCATTGTTTCCATAGACAGCTGATAACGGGTAAAGGTAACATCAGTTAGCTGATAATCCATAACTCTCATTCATATGCATCTTCCATTATCACGATTAACAAATCATTCATAGATATCTTCAGGATCGATGACGTTATCAGTGATCGTTAAAGTATCGTATCGTCTAATAGGAATGTTTATATGTAATTTCATATAGTTTGATATTTTATCTAGGGAACACCCATTGCTAGGTAACCAGTCAAAACAATATTATTGGAAAAAAGTGTGTGTACTGTGATAGCCCTTTAAAAGCGCCAATAAAACGAAGTGACAAAGCTTATATAAAATCCCTTAACTGTTCTTACTCATTCTCCGCGTGACCAACTGCATTCGGACGCCTTTAATAATCGTGGTAATCACCCCATACGACATCGTGTACATTAATTGAACCAATTAAAGCGCTATTTCATTCGACGGTCCCATTGCACTCGTGATCGAGTAGCGAGGACTCTCAAACCGTTTTGTTTGTCTCGTGATTATTTTCTATCCACTCAGCGATTAGCACGACGCCTCGACATTCCGCGTTTCCACGTACAAGCGATTTTACTATCGCGTGCAATTTTCATAAGCAAGATAAAACATACTTTCCTTCTTGCACTTGTACGCCATCTTGTTCTTCTTCGTTCTATAGTCTTTGCCATTATAGTTCATGGTCGGTCTACGAATTCTCAATCTATGTTTCTGTCAGTTGGTAAGGTTGACTTTTAACAAATGGCAGAGCCACGTCTGGCTTTTCAGAGACTTGTTTTCGATATGTCAAAAAAAAAAATACATTGAATTCGTATACAGACTATATCTACGAATAGAACGTAGCTGACCAAGGGACTCTTTTACTTTGAGAATCGTACCAAGATGACCCCTCGAAAATGCACGTTACAGTTTAATTATAAGGACAGAGAACTTTCTCAGTATCACAAGACTTTGAGACTCTCTTGGCGCTTGACGGGCCAGATACCATTCTAGCCACGGAGAGAAAGGCATCCATTGGTTTCTCTGGCCCCTTTGTGGCACAAGGTTATATAAGCCCAGGACATGTCGAGGTTTTCGACCTGGATTCATAAATCCAACGACTACTCATATAATCTGTTCCGCCCTCAGGCAATTTCTACCTTTGATTCATCCTTCAGCTAATATATCAACATTCGTCGTAATATACCGACTATTACAAGATTTTTATAAGACCTGTAAGTAAAAAAATTCTGACATAATCTTTGCAGATTTGTTATATGAAAACGGATACTTCGTATGAATGCTTTACCAAGCCCTTTAATCCTGTAAAATCTCTGATGCCCAAGGACGAGGGAATTTTTTTTTTTCAATTTAAATGAAATGCTGCATCCTACTTCACTGTCGACACTGACAGGATTGTAATTTAAGCTAGATCGGTACAGAAACAGCTATAGATCTGTTCTTATATATTCGTAGTTTATGTGTGATATTAAACATTCCTGGAGTTTCTCTCTACAGTATAACCTTATACCAAGGGCGCATTTTACTTGCAGGTCAATGTATTGTAATTTGTGCAGACTATATTAGTTGTACACAAAATATCTATCTCGTGAAAAAGTTCGTTGTCCTAATTCAAGGAAATCTGATTGCATCATGCCAGTCAGCACGTACAATGATAGATCTGCTTGTGCGTGTAGACCGAAATCGATAAAATCGTAATTGAGTCATGTCTGCAGATAAAATCAAGCGGATCGAATGAGAATCGTCTCGTGACTGGTGAACACCTGAATGTACGCTTGGAAAGGACGAGACGACCGTGTCCTGTAAATTTTGCGAAGGTCTTACGAGAGAGCTATTATTTTTATCCCAGACGTTAGTCATTTACGTTAACGTAAACGAAGCGTAGAGGAACTCGTGGTCGACCTAATACTTTCTCTATACAAAAAAAAAACGTACTTACCATAACAATTTACAAATAGTAGATTAATTTTTTTTAGCTACTGCAGCCTTTTCGTATATTTGAAATATACGTATTGTAATATCAAGCAACGTGGTAGAGTATATCTATATATGAGCCTCGCAGAAGCTAAACTGATTAACTCGGCTTTTTTTGGGGCCAATTTTTCAGTTTTAATATCCGAACATTAATCACGTGCTTTTTGTATAATATTTTTTTGTATAATAGATATGGTAATAAGAAGCTGTACCTAACTATCCGTTAGACGATGCAGCTGCTTCGGCACAAAAGACTGTCGTTGTAATGGAAACGTGGCTTTGGTCTTCTTTGGTTATGTAGCTCCCGTCATTATAGCGGCTAGATCGAGACTACAGACGAAGGATACTTAACGACTGGTACAGTTTATTGCGAGGACACGCGACTTTTATCCGGGAGTATTTATACGCGTTGAATAAACCGTAAGGCGGTTCACAACTGAGCGTAATACGAAGAGAATCGTTAGTACGTTTTTAGAAGATCGGACAAGGGCACGTTATAAAGTACGGATGCGTGACGTCGAGAAAACGAAAAGGTGGATAGCGTGTTTCATCACAACGATATGGGTATTACACAGGGCGACTAGTCGCTGTCGCTATCCCCTAAGGGCGAGTCTCCCTCAAAGGAAGTTGTTTATATAACACGTCGACAAGATTGGCGCGTAATTCGATTTACATTCACGCGTATAAAGGATTTCCATGAGGATTAGGAGAAATGTGTTGTGTATTCGTGTTACCGTATATCCACATCACGAGATACCGACGGCAAAGTAATCCTTTAGGAGGACAAGAGATTCGAAAGGGATTTTCACGAAATTGACATTCCTTCTATCGAACGTCAGACGTTCAGCTATTTCGATTTGTCTTCTCTAGGGTGTCTATTATCGAGAACTTTGTTTGCCCCAGTTCACAATCTCCAGCATCACTGATCTCGCATAAGTATGTGCTCTGAATGTGAATAAGGACAAATCCATGGGAAGGTACGAAAAGCGCAGTCTTTCGATCTTCCCTTGTCACTCGACATTCATCGACAGCACTTTGACCGATTATCATGACACTCTAATATTGATATCATGGATTATGCTCGCCGTTATAATCCCAGACTTTGTTATCATTGTCAGTGTAAGAACAAAGGGAGCTAGTGCGATCAATCAAGTCTGTCAATTTGTTTAGCTCCTGTTACTGATCTACGATTTACCATTTTATGATGCATTTTGACAGTTCTTAATCCGCAGACGTTGAATCCTCCACCGTGTCCAACGTATTCCTAACCGATTCCTCCTCTCCCTGGTTTGTCTTGTGGACGATCGGTTGTCTGTATCGAGGCGTGCGAGATCGGTTACGGGTGGAAGGATTAGCTTTACTCGAGGCATAGTTAGTCTTTCAGTCCCCTCCGTCCTAATCGGTAGGTTCGACCAACTGTTCTGTTGATCCTCGTGTCTGTTTTATTTTTGTATTTTTTAGTCTCTGTTTTAGTTCCTACCGAGATCGGCTTCGTTTTCTCTATTTTTTTAGCAATCTATTTATCGTTAGTGTATTATCGTCCGATTATTCCTGGTGTTTGTCAGCCAATTGACCTCTGTTGCAGCAGCTAGCAGGACGGAGCTGCCATCACAGCGACTCCTCCACATGTGGACATCCCCGTCCCAACTTAGGATTGGCCGGGCACCTAGGAAAAAGTCGACGCCGTAAGCTGACAGCATGGACAACATCGGCAAGAGGACACCGAGCAGTAGGAAGAAGAATTACTTTCTTGGATTCGAAAGAACAAGTTCGGTAAGCTTAATAAGTTTATGTTGTTCTCAGTGTGTAAATTATGAAGAGAATTCATGAGCTATCGATATCTTATATATATATATATATACCGATCCTTATGAGAGTATCGTGACAAATAATTCATTTACGATCGAAGGACGTGTGTCTGGTATAATAAATTGAGGTATTGTTCACATTATCAATGACGAACTTTGGATTTAATTGGGGGAATTACGCACGACGTAATGTGCTTTTAATTGAATTGTTATTTTCGGGAAAATTACGTGAACTCGGTCCACGGTGCCGTTATTAAGGAGGAGTATAATCGAAAGGATGAATGGAGAATTTCGCCACTGGCTGCTCCTTACCCACTTATTGCTTTTAGCTTTTATGAATTGCACTTGATGGAGGATTACAGCATTATTATTATTTGAACCACCCTCTAATCAGAGAACCAGTCAAAGCAACCCCTCAGATTTTGAGAAGCGAGGGATGATCATTGGGCCAACCTCTTGGTCTCTCCTTGTTCAATCAATTAACACTTAACTATATTAAAAGGCACCTGAAGGCTCTTACCAGGCTGGGAATTAAAATGTTAACGCGTACATTTCAACGAGCCTGTTCATTCAAGAACCAGCTACTCGTTCTAAGTAATTAGAAATCAGCGGCAGAGAAGGACGTACAGAATAACAATCGCTGTCGAGATCACATAACCTCTTTGTCATTTAATCCATAAAAAAAGTTAAACTAAATATTTTTTTTTCTTCCAATTCTATGAATTCTATAATTATATGCTATCTCGTAAAACCATTCCAGGCGTTTAGCTCTATTACGTAAATTCAAGATGTATCGAGTTTATTATTCACATTTGGTATTTTCCTTGCATTGTAAGACTGCCTTTGCCTCTGGCACGATGCCGAATATTCTGAATGCTTTTATTAAATCGTCAGCGATAACGCGCTACATTGCCGAGAGACTTAGTAGTACTACATTTTCTTATTTTTTTTTTTCCATTCTTTAATCCTGTCTTCTTTTTGTCCAATGAATTAATACATGTCAATGGGTCATCCATTCATCTGCCTAATAAGGACAATCCGTCCGCTACTAATGTTAGCCAGATACACGTATAAACCAAGAATCCAAGCTGACTCCCGTACCATTTTCTCGCACTAGGTGTTGTGTGATCCTAAGATTATTTTAACGTCTAGAGTTAACTGGTTATTGACTTTGCGACCGGCAGCAATCAGGCCAATCAGTTCGCGAGGTCGTACAGCATCGAATCCTCGTCGCGCAGACGTCTCAAAGTCGAAGACGTCAATAAGATGACAAATCGTTATGTTAATCTTATCCACCAATACATAACGATTTTATTCGAGACGAAGTTCAGCTTTTGGAAAATGGTGCTCAGTCAAATGGAATTTCAATACGTGTCATTATCTTATGAATTTCATTACGAAGGTAGGTAACTGCTATACTAGGTACCACACTGAATTCATTCTATGGAATTGTTAATAAGGTGTTTGTGGTATTATTGTTGCGTAAGTATAGAAAGAGAATTACATCCAGATGCACATTCATAATTGCACATGTCGTCAGGACGGAAATGAAGGCGAAATCATTTTGACGAACCTACTGCTCCACGTCGTTCTTAATGATTTAGCCATTGCGACAAAAAAGTGACAGTTTCTTCCCACATGATTGTTTAGATTTTTCATTTTGCCTGACAGACGTTACGACGTTTATGATGATTTACGTGTTTTTTTTTTTTTTCTTCTGTTTCGAGTTATCGCACTATGCGTCATACCAATGCGACACTTATGTCATACCAATTGATGTTTTCATAAGATCGATTCTGTAGCACATATCGCTTGGATCCATATCACAGATTACGAGTGAAAGATTGTAAAATTCTATAGAAATCTTCGAAAATTTGTCTCTTGGAAAATTAACGCGAAGAATTCTTTTGGGACGTTTCCAATATTTTCCTCGGTTTTACAGGACTCCGTTTGACTTTGTCAAACCCTTATTTATTGATTTGGGCTGGTGCCGCTCTGAGAATCCATAAGAAAACTTCCTAAAGGATATACCCTACGCTGTTTCAGCATTTATTTAATTCGTTACAATCTTCGGGTCTCTTCTTCTCAAAAATTGTATTGCCGTAATGTCCAGTGACTCATGGGTATTCGTCGAGAATCATTTTTTTTTTCTACTGTCCGGGACAAACGATTTACGTAACTCGAAGAATGTTTTTGCAGAGAAGCTTGTTAGCAGATCGCTCTAATTGGCAAAGCTCGGTAATTATCCGGCGTCGTATTTGTAATTTTGATAGATGACAGATGAAATTTTATGAGAATCACCGTCCAAGCTAATCACCCGGTGACAAACGTCTTTAAGTCCTGAACGAGCAGTTTCAAGGCTCGCGAAGACAAACAATCCTATATGACACAGTTGGATCTGTTCTGAAAATAAAAGTCGGCTTTTCGTTATGGTCCGATAAGTATCGTAAAGCGATGCCTAATCATTCTCGCGAAATATATGCCACTTTCGATAGTACAGAACGCTGACGTAATGTACATCCGGAAGCCACAAATTCGATTACGAAATTCGCTTGTCGATCGCGTGCGGTCATTATAAAGAAGAATAGGATCGACTGTAACTGCCTTGCGGTGCGCGTCTTGTCGTTTAACTGTCAAATGGAAAAACGTTCTTGGACAGAAAAGACACTCTGTCATCTCTTTAAATCATTATGGGATTTTTTTACCCATTAAATTTTGTTTTCGCGGCGTTTTTTTGCGGGAAAACACGTACGCTCGTATTATTTCAGTCTGATTGTTTACGGCTGATAGATGCCATTTTAATTGGCTCCGGTATGACTGTCGTTCACTTCGGCATTTTTCTTTGATGAAAATCATTCAGCGGGAATGAACGATGAAATAAAACACGGAAATAAAGTGAGAGAAAGAGAAAGAGAGAGAGATAGAGAGAGAGAAAGAGGAAGAAAATAACTGACAGAGAAAAATTCTTTTACATCAAAGTATATGGACTTTCGTGTTACCATCTCTTTGTTCACGGTTTCTTGTTTTTGTTATTCTTGCTTTTGTTTCTCGTTTGACTTGCTTGCCTCTCTTGCTCAAGTTCAAGGCCATCGTATGTGCACTTGCTGCACCGAGGACTGCATGTAACACTCCAGTCGAGCGCACATAGGACGTTGAATAAAAGTTCAAGGTGAACGTTTTTTTTTTTTCTCTTCGTAATACAGAAACGAAATTATACGTTAGAAAATTGCTGTCGTTTGATTCGAAAATGGTGTTGGACAAATTGGAAACATTGCGGTGTAATAAATCGCTTCTGTAGGTGTCCAACGCTTTAATAATTTTATAAGTATACGAGTTCAGTATATCGATTGAGAATATCGATCACCTTCAGGGATTTGGTATTATCGCTCTGGGAAAAGATGAGCTAGCATTTACGTAGCGATGAAATTAATTGTATTGTTATCACTTTCTCTCTCTATTTTTTTCTATATTTATTTTTACTTTTTATTCCTCTCACGGGACGACCTGCAAGAATATTCGACCCGCATCAACTTTTGAATTTCACGCAGTTGTTCGGTTTATTGAAGTTTGAACGAGTATAGGGATGTTCGCACGCCCTTATTTAAGACCCTTTTATATGAATTTAGAAGCTGTTCTAAATTAAAATCAACCATCGACTATGCCGGTACTCGACGTCCTGTTCTTTATTATTATTTAAAAATAGTTAATAATTAGTTCAGTGCTATTTGTCGCAGAGGGTTGTAACCCTTGATAAATACTTACCCTAAGAGAATAGTGACTGTCGATAAAGATCAGGGTTGATAGCAAAGGTTTTGATGTAAAATAGTTCAGAGTATAACATCTTGAACACGAGAGAATTTAGTAAAGTGTGAAGGAATTGGGTGTGAAGTACCATAAATTAGAAAGATGCAAAAAGGCATAAATAAGGGCTGAATAATGAACCTTTTGAACCATAAATAATTAGGTTTCCGTATCTGTACATGTAATTTCTCGATTTCAAATTTTTCTTTATTCAGCAGCAGTTTTAAGGCCGTCTGCATGAAACGGGGTCGGATTTTTGGCAGGGGGTTAACAAATCAATAACAAGGCACAAAAATGAAAATTTTATCATTTGTCCACATTTTAGGGATTAAGTATATTTCCGTGTACCAACAGCTTTAAATACGAAACAATTTACCTCGGAGTTCAACAGTCGGAGTAGCTTCAGAACTATTCTTGAATTTCCACTCTTTCCTAACCCGGCGAAAGCCTCACGTTCTGGTTCAAGGCCAACTGGGGAAGCCGTCTTGGAAGGGGTAGAAATCAGTGAGGGTTCAAAATCGATTGTCCTCTCTACAAACGCCAGTAAGCCAAGCTCTAGTGCTTATTTATGATCTCTACCGGTATTTTGACTAGTACAATATCATATCTAGCAGCTACCCTTACGGTATATCCGGGTTTATATCTCGAGTAGGAGTGAATAAAGTAACCACGTATAAAGCATACAGGATCTTGACCGTGGGAAAAGGATATCTGTTTATAAGTAAGGGATTGGTATACTACTTGCTTTTTCGGAGGGTTCAACGGTCTTGTCTACCTCTGGGATACATTTGAGATATTTATGCACGTGTACCACGCGATAACCCCTTTAGTTTCTCAGGTTCAGGGTCAACGGGAAGTAGCCCCCGGGGGGTTGGGAAAAACTCTCCACGGGACGTAGAATTGGTCGATGACGCACGGTTCGACTGTACAGCAGCGCCCTCGCTCTAGCTTGTATACTAGTTATATTTTTCCTCCCTATATTCCGCGCTGTTATTCGTAACCCTCTGTTTCTCTCTCTCTCTCTCTTGCTATATACTAAGGGGATGGTCGATAATATACGGACGTAACACTTTACCACCAGAAAACACATCTTTTCTCATGATGTCGATATTCGTGGCATTGATACTAGAATTGATGTATAGTTAAATATTTTGCTTCCACCATCGCGTTTATCTTAACGTATCAGTATTTCATCCAGTAGGATTTAGCACCTTGAAACCCTTTACTTACTTTTTCATGGTTACGTCCTCAACACCCTATACCTTCTTGGCTGACTTTCCTTCTCCGCTCGCGCAGTTTCATTTGCAGCTGACACTTGTTGCTCGACTACCACCCTTCTACTTTTCCTCCCTTTATCCGCGTTAATCTTTTTCTTCCTCAAGGAACCTTGAAATTTTCTTCTTTTTTTTTACCACTTTACCTATCAACAACAAGATCCAATGTCTTTTCAAGTCTTTCAATTCTTTTTTAGAATCCTGACAAAATGACGAACGTTAAAATATTCATATCTTTTGCATATTCATTTGTCCCTTATTTTTGTTGTTACAAGAGTTATTAGTTGTGACGTGACTGAACGATTGTTAAAAACGTAATTAAGTTCCCCCCCACAAAAAAAACATATTAGAGTTTGAATTGTTAAAGAATCCTAATTGGATTGACAATTTTTTGTCAATAAATTCAAAGCACTGTTTTGCACGTGGTTGGAGACGTTGAAATATTGATGGTGGTAGGATTTAGGCGGGGGTAGTTAAACGAACAAGATTTCCTGGTCCTCAGAGAGGATCTGTAGCCCTTTTCTCCCGGTACGATACTCCTGAAATTGAATAGAGGAAGAGGGAGTTGCGCGAGAGTTACCCCCAGCGCGGCTGCTGCTGCTGCGGCTGCCGTATGGGGTTGATATCGACCGAAGTCTCTCCTACTCGGTACCGGCGTTCTGCGCTCGCTTCGAAAACTCGTCGAGCCCTCTCGTCACTGAGGTTTGGACTTGGCCGATCATTCCAGCCCGGGATGCCATGCCCGAGGGCGGCGCCAGTTCCTCCGGGAAGTCGTTCCTACAGCGGGCGCGAGGAAAGGTTCTGCGTTGGTTACGACGTTCCCTGCGGACGCACCAGGTGCGTGACACTGATACACACACATTTTTAATACAGTATACTACTGCCCTCTTTCCCGCTCTTACAACTTCAATTATTTATTGAATAACACGTATTTATCATCCTTCGGGATCATCGCATGATATAACGAACCTGGTATTCGCGAGACTTGACACTCTGTTGGAAGTAGCGCTTGGGCACGTATAATGAAAATTGTTTTTGGGTGAATAAAAAAATTCTTTTTTAAATTTAATTAAAAAATATTTTTTAAATTGGTCTTTATGGTGTTTTACGAAAGATTCAGTTGGATGACTGTAATTATTGATCCTGTGGAATCGTCCGGATAATTGATTCAGTAAGCTGTGAAAACCGGAAGTGACACTGGTAGTACTTCGGTTCACGACTCTGTAGGATCCTTTGGTGATACTTGATCGAGAAATTCTGTTGAAATTTGTGATTATAGATATAGTAGTTGTATGACTTATTGATTGATATATTATGCTAATGTATTGTAATTTACATATTGGCATAAGCTATTTTCGTATCGAGAGTACCTAGTGATTATAATACGCGTACGTTAAGCTCCTTTGTAAATGCAGCTAATCGATATTCATTATTTCACATAGAAATAAGAACGTGCGTCGCTTGTCGTTTAAAACTGAAAACACTAAAGTACGGAGAATATTATTATTTCTTAGAACGACTTTAATTAAACTGTATATAGTTAATACGAGTAGGACGTTTAATATACAGACCTAGCAGTCTAGAAATTTGTAGCTTCCACCGAAGCAATGCACCTGACCCGGTTCAATATAGCAGGGTACATAATTTCCGGGTCTGGCAAACCCATTAACGTTTGACCTACGTAAACAGGAACACCCGGGAAAGTCCTTTCTGCGTCAGGGAAGGACCAGGAGTTAATTCCGTGAGCCCGGAAGGCGGGAAATTTGAAAATGATTGCCACATGAAAATTTAACCCTATTGCTCGGTCTTTTAAACTTGTTTTTCTTTCTTTTTTCTTTTTCATCTACAGGCCTATGGGCATGGCACCGAAACGAGACCGGAACTTGATGAGGAGATGGAGAAGGTTTTTGCTATGGACTCCAGCGAGAAATTCGACGTAGCCCGATTAGGATCACCCTCAGAATCCGCGGGTTCCGATCGAGATCGGGATCGCGGAGCGCCACCGAGATATAGCGATCACGACATAAATCGTAAGTTCAAATATTCCAACGATTATCTCGCATTACATATTCGTCTTATATGATTTTCATTATTGAAATATTATTTTGTTCAAATTCAAACGTACAACGAAAAGTACGCGTGCTTAATTAATCTTGTAATCGCCCTAAATCACTGTTACGAATAATCAAGATGCAATATATAAATTTTTTGGTATTTTTTAGAATTTTTGTAAAATTTAATTTATTAACATGGACCTTTCATACGACGACATGATTATGAATTTGATGATTGTACCTTCTGTTCTGTTACCTTGGATATCAAAGTGTATTGTATCTTTATCTTTCTTTCGTCTAAAAAAAAAAAAAAAGTTATAATTTCCATACTTATAACCATCGAGTCATCTTTTAACGCGATTATTATGACGATAATGTATCTAATATTACAAGCTTGTTTTCTAATGTTGACAGAACATCGTAAACGAAGTTATCCACATCCTCATATGCCATTGAAGAGTTTACATTCGAGATCTATGCGCCGACATCTCTCGCTGTAAGTGTCATTCAATTTTTTTTTTTTAAGAAATTCATTTTTACGACAGTTTTTAATGTCGTGATAATTAATCGGTAAAAATTTGTCATTATATCTAAGTCGATTGATACCTATAGGAATGTCATTGGGAATATGTTACAATAGTGTTACCGATATTCTTTATTACATATAGCCTTATGGCTTTGACGTTGAACAAGAACGACATATATCATTAAAGACGTTATCGGCAACTTATGGCCACTTTGGCATTCGGATGAATAGATCAATATTGATAAGACCTTTTTCAGTAATCCGTCATCTGGTGATCCATTCAGCTATCTTTTAATGATCTACCGGGGGTATGTTTGAAGCGATCAATTTTTGAGTTATCGTTATGTACATTAATCGTATGTGGGTGTGTATGTTTATATATATATATAAATATATATATACATGCAGTAGGTCGATCATCAATCGATCGCGATAAGGTAATTTATTATCGGGCTCCTGTACGCTACTTGGGAGAGACCAAAAGAAGCCTGTATTAACGAGCGTCTTTATGCGAATTATGATAATGTAATATGCGAAAGTCATAAATTTTACGTATTTTTATATAACTTTTATGTCGTACGATTATTTTTAGCTATACGACTGTATTACTTTATTTGCTTCATTCAATTGATTAAGGTTAATTGGAGGCATATAGTATGTATTTGATTTCCGGGTTCGTTCGTAATATTTATGATCGATACTTTAAAAGTGTTTTGAGGAATTATCTAAAGAGATAAAATCACTGTTGTCGCTTTATTCTCGTTTCTATTATCATTTAAGTATACGGGGTACCCATTTTCTTATTTTTCTAATTCGTTTTATTCCCGCGCTTATATTTGACTCGACGAAAAAGTGTCTCTTTTTACAAAACTCTTCAAATATAAACGAGGGGTTTCGCAATGGATGGTATATTTATAGACGGAAGGAAGTGTAGACGCGTGTGCTTGTCCTTTGACTTTATAGTGAGGGCTCCACGACGGAAATCAGTCCAGACGAAGATAGCGCGGGAAACGTTCAAACTGGTACTGGAGACGTCCAGGGGGCCGATAATTTGGACAATGGCGTCGCGACAAATCCAGCAGACAATGCGCCAGTGAACGTGAATCCCGAAGAGGAAAACACGATCGAGGATGGCGAACAGGTTCTTAGCAGCGAGAGCGAGGCTCCAATTTCTGAAAGAGCAGCTTCAGGAATCAGTGAGAGCCCTGGTGTCGGCAGTCCAAGAGTCCAGTTTCAAAAGATTCGAGAGGAAGGTGCCGTGAGTCCACCGCCGGAGGATCCTCCCACCGAGGAGGACAGGAAGACACGTAGACATCAAAAACATGAGCACAAGTAAGTCTTTTTCCTATTCGATTTTACGTATCTTTCGGCTCATCCTGAGCTTGGGTACTGTACCCTAGACTTCTCTTTTGTATCGCGTGCCATTTTTTTGTGTGTGTAAATGTCACGTGATTTTTGTGATGCTACACGGAAGCTTGGCCTAGACCTAGGCTATTGCCTAGATCAGCGCACTAGGCACTGCCTGGTGCCATGGCCCTTGGCCAGATCTTGTCCTCGTTTTCATACCAGAGGGCGCAGGAAGCTCAAGCAGGAGACACGCCACCATAGTGTTGTGTATTTAACTGGGTCGAGTGGTGTCTGCTCTCTGAGTTTAGGAAACACGGAGGTGGGCGCCAGTTGGTGCCTAGTCTGAAAATGCCCATTACCTACGACCGGTCACCAGAGCGTATTGGTTACATCAGACGGTACCTTCAATACTACTTATTATCCCTTTGAAGTCTAATAACGAAGAGTACGTGTATTGTCTTGCACGTGGCAAGTTATCCTCTGGGAAGACAGGAAGGATAAATGTTTCTGGTGGGTTCACGATGAACTTGTGATTTCTTTGAACGATGATTATATTCTCTGTGTCTTAATTAAAGGAGACCTGTGAGTTTTGTGTGAGTTCGCTGTTGCTTGGGAACGTTTAGATTAGAGTTGTCATAGAATTTTAAGGCTTTTAGTATTGAGTTTGCTCTTTCAATTTTTTTTTTAAATTAACATTTATATTAATAACTCTGCTCCGCTGGCAGACACTCTTTTATTAGATTCTTATGTAATCACGAAGCCAGAATACGTCTGATCTTTCTAACAAATTTCAGTCCCAAGGTGCGAACTTGATTTTTTTACTGGCTCCATCGAGACGACTCACTGCCAGGGTTAAATACCAAAACAGAGTTGGCAGCAAAGCACATACCTATGTTAAAACACACAGTATAGTCTCGTGAACACGTGAAGTCGACAAATTATATAGTAGCCAGGCTTACCTCTATTCTATACCTCTATTACCTTCAATTAGCTCAAACTTATTATTCATTGATTTTCAGGAGACATCATCACAAGTCACGCAAGTACTCCCTCCAGGAAGATCCACAATGGAGAAAACGTTCAGGGGCAGGTCTCCCGGATGGTACGGGTCCCCTTGGAAGAAGAGTCAGCGTACAGCCAGAGGAAGCAAGTACACTTCAGGAGCTCGACATCGACGACCTGGAGTCTCACAGGAGCGACGATCCAAGGGGTATGAGACGTCACAAGGCAGCTCATTCGACCATCCAGATCGGTCGCAGGAAGGAAGGTGGCATTCCGCACGAGACCTTCAAGAAAATGTACGATCATTCGCCCCACGAGGTCTTCGTACAGCTCGATGAACTTCATGGTGTCGGCGAGGAAAGAGAATGGCGTGAGACCGCTCGATGGATCAAGTACGAGGAGGACGTCGAGGAAGGCGCCGACAGGTTCGGTAGACCCCACGTCGCCTCTCTCAGCTTCCACTCGTTACTAAATCTACGTCGTTGTCTTGAGACCGGCGTGGTTCTTCTTGATCTTGAGGAACGAGATCTACCTGGTTTAGCTTATAGAGTAGTCGAACAGATGGTCGTCGAGGAGTTGATCCTGCCGGAAGATCGTCCTGTCGTTATGAGGGCTCTTCTTCTACGACATAGACACGTTCACGAGAACGACCGTGGCTTCCGGTTTGGTGGGAAACGCAACTATTCCAGCTACACTAGCTTACAGGTATATTGTCTTTACTGTTAATTACTCTCGCAGAAGATGCTATAGATACGTTTCAAAAGTCACTGTCATTCGTGTCTTCGTTATCTCTATGAATTTATCATGGATCAAGATACTCTATGAAGACAGTGAATCTTTTAACGTGGTCTCTATTCTAGGACTGATCTCAGAATCTTCGTAAATTGTAGATCTTGGATCTCTCTCTGTAATAGAGAACTATCCCTTGACGTATGATAAATCAGAAGGGGGTTCTTCTTCTTAAGATAGAGTTGCCAAGGATTTGACTATAGTAGAAAATAGCTCAGGTGATCGCACGTAGAACGATATGATTGACGGCGTTCCTAATGTTATTTCCACAGTCTATCTGGCTGGAGGAAGAGGAGGCCGCGCGAGAAGCCGCTGAGAACCATGTAACCCAACATGTAAATCTCTCTAACTCTCGTTCCCCAATGCAAAATGCAAATTTTTTCAATTGCTAGTTTTGTTTGAACTTTATTTTATCCTTCTTTCACATATTACGTTCTTGTACAAAGATCGACACACATCAGAATCAAGTGCGTTCAGCAACATTTCTTTTCTTTTCTTTATTAGATCATGAACTTACAGGTTTATGATTTCTTCAATTCGAGGAAATCAAATTTGGCTATAATCATCGTATCGATCATGTGTATATATATATACATACATATGGTATTCATTCCTATAAGCCATCACCTGTAAATTCGTTGATCTTTCTCACCGCGATACAACAAATACTACATTGCGGCTTGGATTTTTTATGGTTTGATTGTTCATGTTTTTGTTTTATTTTTAATTATATTATTTGATCCATGCAGATAGCGAGCTACCCAATTGATTTTTATCATTGATCTGACAAAGATCATTAGGCTGTTTACACTGTATATAATAGTAGCAGCAGTCTGCCTGCGCATGATTGTATTTACACATACGCATCTCATCCCCTGTATATAAATCATTTGTACAGATTTTTTTTTTAATTTATACATATATCTGAATACTATAGATACTCGACATTATATGTATACACTGTGTTGACACACAAAACCGAGCATAGGCTTTCCTCGTACACGTCATAATGTTTTATATTTTCTTCGTTTCATTTTTCTTTAACTAATTGGTTTAATTTTAGTATGCACCATGAATTGATTGTTATGCACTTGTCAAGGTATTGCGTGAATGACTAAAATAGAATTAACAAACAAAAAGTTTTCTCTACTTCGCATCTCATGGGAAGATATTTATATGATTTTACTGATCAAAGATCTTACCATACGACAGAAAGATCATCCATCCTCATGAAAATTTCATTCATTCAATCGTTTCGTCATAGGAATGAACAAAAAAATTAAATCATCCGAACAATTGGTATTTTCCTACAGTTGGGAAGCCTATGCATTGTTTTCTTTGACATCCTGTATATACATTACTCACCAGATGCGTCAGTCTTATCAATGTTCATCAATCAGTATAATTTTTCCTAGAATCTGAATGACTCAAAGCCGAAGATCGTCTCTTCAAATTTGGCGCTCGACAAAAACCACACCGCCGTGGACATGAAGGAAGAACTTACTTTTACAAGTAGCATTGACGATCTCAAGAAAGGACATAACGATCATATCCTGAAGAGGATTCCTGCTGGAGCTGAAGCGACCGTCGTCCTTGTCGGTGCTGTTGACTTCCTAGATCAGCCAACAATTGCTTTCGTTAGATTAGCGGAAGCTGTCTTCATACCGTCAATCACGGAAGTTACTATACCAGTGAGATTCATGTTCATCCTTCTTGGACCGAGAAACGTTGATCTGGATTACCATGAGATCGGTAGATCAATCTCTACTCTGATGGCCAACACGTCCTTTCACAAAGTCGCTTATAAGGCTAACGAGAGGAGAGAACTGTTGTCAGCCATCAACGACTTCCTGGACGATTCTATCGTACTTCCTCCTGGTGATTGGGAGAGGCAGGCGCTATTGCCATTCGATGAACTTAAAGCTAAGAGTGAAGCCATTAGACAACGGAAGGCTAAAGCACTTCAAGAGAAAAGCAAAACGGTGCAGAGCGAGGCGGCACTTAAGAAAGGTACTTTATGCTTTATTTTTTTAATGCTTATTTTATTTTTTCTTGTCATTGGGCTTTGCCATTCGAAATTTATATATCACTTCGCTCGCTATATTTCTTAATTGACTTCTTATAGCTCTTTTGGCTGGTGAAGGCGAAAAGAAACCTCCAGATGATTACGATCCTTTACGACGTACCAGGCGGCCGTTTGGTGGGCTCATAAACGACATCAAACGACGTTATCCGTATTACCTGTCAGATTTTACGGATGGTCTCAGTTCTTCTTGCCTTGCAGCGGCGATGTTCATGTATTTCGCCGCGTTGTGCACAGCCATAACATTCGGTGGGCTCTTGAGTGACAAGACGCACAATGTCATCGGTATCTCGGAAACCCTTGTATCCTGTTCCTGGACTGGCGTGATAATGGCTCTCTTTTCTACTCAACCCTTGGTTATCATCGGAACAACGGGACCCCTGTTACTCTTTGACGAGAGTCTCTACAAATTTTGTTTAGCTAATGAACTCGAATTTCTTACTGTGAGAGTCTACGTCGGTGCCTGGATGGGAATAATCGCTCTGGCCGTCGCCTGCGTAGAAGGTTCTGTTCTTGTAAGACTCTTCACACGCTTCACAGAAGAAATCTTCACTGGACTAATCTCGTTACTATATATCGTGGAAACCTTCATCAAGCTCGTCAATTACTTCAAGCGTCATCCACTCCTTCTTGAATACTGTTTTGGCCCTGGACTTAACGAGACAATCACCCCAACGCCATACAACGTAACGGATTTTGAAATCGCATCTGGCTTCACAAACACCACGGTAGCTCCTACAGAATACTACAGTCCTTTCGTACCAAGCCAAGATTCAGCAGGACTTATCAATCAACCTAACACTGCTCTCATGTGCACGATATTGTGCCTGGGTACCTTCCTCGGGGCATACTACCTACGAATCTTTCGTAACAGCCACTACCTAGGTCGTAGTGCCAGAAGAGCCTTCGGAGATTTCGGAGTCCCTATTAGTATCATTCTCTTTGTTCTCATCGATTTTCTCGCCGGCGTCAAAACCGAGAAACTTTTGGTACCAGAAGGTTTGTCACCTTCGGATCCTGAGAGAAGCTGGTTCGTTTCTCCTGTTGGAAAGGAGAAGCCAATTCCTCTGTGGATGGCTATGGCTTGCTGTGTTCCGGCGTTTCTCGTCTATATCCTTGTCTTCATGGAAACTCATATCTCTGAGTGAGTATTCAAACTAGTATATAAGACCCTTCGCACTTGGTAAATGTATATTATTATTAAATTGCTTTACTTTTTTATTCTGTTATACAGACTCATCATTGACAAGAAAGAACGTAAACTTCGCAAAGGCAATGGTTACCACATGGACATCGTAGTGGTTTGTTTAATGAACGTCGGCTGTGGTTTAATGGGGGCTCCATGGTGCTGCGCAGCCTCAGTACGCTCCCTGACTCACGTTTCAGCAGTGACGATAATGTCTCGTACTCACGCACCAGGAGACAAACCCCATATTGTCGAGGTAAAAGAACAACGAGTGAGCGGACTCCTAGTTGCAATCCTGGTCGGCGTGAGCGTCCTGATGGCCCCGTTACTACGACGCGTTCCTATGCCTGTTCTTCTTGGGGTGTTCCTCTATATGGGTATTTCGTCGACAAACGGAGTTCAGTTATTCGACCGCATCAAACTCTTCTTCATGCCGGTCAAGCATCATGGTACCGCTAACTATGTGCGCAGAGTACAAACTTACAAGATGCACATTTTCACTCTCACCCAAATCCTGTGTCTGACCATCCTCTGGATAGTCAAGAGTACCAAAGCCGCTCTGGCACTGCCCTTCTTCCTCATCCTGATGATCCCGCTACGTGCCCAGATGTCACGCTTCTTCACCGCCGCAGAACTTCGCGCCCTGGACAGCAAGGAACCCGAACACGAGAAGAACGAAGACGAACCTGATTTCTACGAGGAAGCACCTCTCCCTGGTTAGACTGTGCCTTAGCTTACCTTATCCAATCTATTGTCCTTCGTTATCTTGTTACTATCAAAACGTTACATATATCTTTCTCACTTTGTACTTTCCGTTGTATTTACACACTGGCGTCCTTAGTGTGGCTCAAACGAGTTTAATGAATTTTTTCATTAGAATCTATTTTGTTGCGAATATGGAAAAGTCTATTATAGCGAGATACACTTTAAAGTCTCTTGTATCAAAGAATATGTCGACCATAATCGTGATTCCTAAGAATCGGTATTAGCAGGCTATAATCGTCCATTTGTTGATGAGGTACTCCAGGCTATCCTGTGTGTATTATACGTAGTTTGTAAATAGTCAAATAATTAACTTTGATTGCAAACTTAATTAGCGGCGCAGCTCTTGCGAACTTAAATTTATCTTCTACAGTTCTATATTTGTTTTGCATACATACATACTTCACCAACGATTCAATGGAGGAGTAGTACCTGTGGTCGCGTTATGATCGTGTCAAGTCTTGTAACTTTAGTCAAGTAATTCGTATACGTGGGGTATTCACGGAACGTAGAGAGTGCCAAAATGATTTATGACGTGGTGCTATCGATGCTAATATATCCATCATGGCCAGAATATGTTTAGTATTATCGAGCCAGTCATGGTGTCATTTTTGTTTTGTTTCGTAATCATAAACAATCTTGTCCGAAAGGCTGAGCCATTGAAGAAACAACCGGACAAACATTGTATTGTGTAACTTTGTTCTTTCAACGAAATCTCTATTTTTTCATCTATCAATGATATAAAAAAAAAGAAGCAATGGGACACGAAAAAAAATTAAGATATTTTTGCTGTTGCTATCGGATAACGAAAAAGTGATGAATTTCCAAGAAACTACAGTTTCCTGGTGCTACTACTACGAGTATTAGAAGTAGAAAGGAGATGAGGGAATAACAATTTTATCATATTTGACGAAATTTTGCCTCTATCATAAATTGTTCTGACCATGTTTTTCATGTACCTTATCGACGCTACCTCCATGGATCCGACTAAGGGATTCCATGAGATATTATAAAAATCATATATATTGTTAAGTTTAAAGATCTATCGAATCGGTATGGCCTGTTTGCATAGTACTTAGCGTCGCTCGACGTACTTTTACACAATTTTAGCTGTCAGCAGCTACTATCATTTCTTTCGTGGCGATTATTCGCCAAATAAAAACAATATAATTTTCATAATCTATACAATTCGGATGTACTTATATGCATTGAATATAGGGATTCAAAACGTGTAAATCTACTAGTTAATTATATTTATTTTTTTTTAAATTGCCCTTATCAGAGGCAGATTTTGAAACGATGGAAAATTGTTGTGAATGCAAGAAAAGTGTTGCTCGAAAACTTAATGAGACAATAAAGAATGGTGTTGCAAAGACACAGGTATCTGACCGATGGATATATTGCATCGTGACAGTAAAAAAAAAAAAAAAGGGAGCAGTCTATTAGAATTAATTTCAAATTTGGCATATAAAAGAATTTTACACAAGTATGGTATGAAATATTCGAAATATTTCCATAACACGTGTGTAAGTCTCTTGACCTTTGATATGTTTTCATTCTTTTGAAATTTATGCAAATAACTTATGGCCATGCTCGCGTTAAGATTCATGAAAAATAATGAGGCAAAAAAAAAGTATCAAGACGAACGAGTAGTTTGGAAAACACTGCCACTATAAAATATATCTGTTTACTCCCTGTGGATTTGCATGCTTATGAGATAAAGCTCGGTTGGATCGATTGGCTCATTGTGTATAACTCACCAAAGCTCTTCTTCTCCTCCTTATATTTGGAACCATCTTAACAAATTGACGATGGAGATTCTATTTTTAGAAACAGGCCGGTTGAAAGGGTACAAAAGAAAAATGCTAAGATTTTAATATCTCGAGAACATTGGTGTATGCTTAAATACTTTCGAGTTCACAATCCCCATGTAAATTGAGATGCTCGACTTGTAAAGTATTACGTACTTATGCTATATAAAACTATAAGATATGTTAAATAGATAGAAAACTATATATCAGTTTAAAACAAAAAAAGTTATACGAATAATTCATCACAGTTTATGCTTTGGTGTATGACCTTTGTCTTTTATCTGCGCCAATTCAATCTTTTCGAATGATTTTTATACAATATTAGTCTGCACTCGTGATACATTGGTAAATCATTTATTTCATTTTATCTATTCTCTGAGGTTTACACGTTTTTAATCAAAATCGAATGGTAATGTTGGGTAGTATATTGATGTTGCAATAAGACAAGTATACAATATACAAGTAATGCAGTAGATGAGAAAAGAGAATATACTAAGAGAATCTGAAAGAGATATATATATATAATATCAGAAATATATTGTATTTTCAATTCCGTAGAGTATTTTACTAATCAATATATTGTTATTGAATTGTGAAACAATTAAGAATCACCTCTGATGACGCTACTTCGACAAACACGTAGTACAAGCAGTTTACTTGCTATTGTTAACGTTTTAGTGTTAAATGCTTAAAAGAAATGACAATGTAAAATCGAGAAATGGTAACGAATCCTTCTATATTATTGTGATAGAAAAAAACCGCGTTTGCGCGAAACTCACGGTACTTATTATTAACGATTACTGATTTGATGACAAAAAAAAGGATTAGAATGACTGACGAGTCAAATACTCGTCAATTATGGCTCTATATCTTACAATATATTATTGAGACACGTTATTATATCTACGCCCCAGATATTACCTATATTGAGAGATTATTATGATCATCATTGTTATCGAATGATAAAACTTGTAAATAATCTAGTTAAAGTACAGTATTAAAAGTAATAATTAGTAATAGGCTATTAGTAGCTGGTTTACCCATTAAGTAGAAAGAATAAAATGAAATAAAAAAGTATTTTAATTGCCTCTGATATTTTTTATTATAACTTTTCTATTTAACGGTCTGCGATCATTTGTTCTTTTCAGGACTCTTATTGATAATCAAGTGATAAGTCTTTCAAGATTTATACTGTATCGTGCTACAGGATAGAATATTATAAATATTTTGAACTTACCTAGTGCGTCCTTGTGTTTCTGTATAAATTTCAAAATGTCCTCATATGCTTTCGCCGCGTAAATGAATCTGGCTGGTTGAAAAAATGGCTTCTCCAAGGATAATAACTTCTGTGTTAAAAAATTTATCTCCACGATCACCAAGAAATGTAGAAAAACTAAGGTAATTTTTAAGATATATATATATATTTATGAATCATTATTTCACACGTAAAATATACTTTGATCTTTTGAAGTAATTCATTTTTAAATCGATAGGCAATCCGTAACTCCAAAAACACCCGATAGAAAAAATCTCAGTGTGGAAAATTATGAAATTTTAAGAACAGATAAAAATCGTATATCACCTTTTAACATCGACACACCAAACAGAGTAAGAATTTTAAATGACGGTTTGCCAAACGTACAGCGCACTCTTCTTGGTACTGGCGGTTTTGGAAGAGTTTACAAAGCTTCTTATAAAGGTATAAAGTATTACTGATAAGAAATTCCTTGAGACTACAAGAAAATATGAAAATACGCCCTTCCGTCCGTAGGAAACGAAGTTGCCGCGAAAATAATAAATCGCAGAAAAGATAGCGACGTTTCTGTGAAGGCGGAGAAGCATGCGACATTTTTGAATCATACGAATATTGTGAAAGTACTTGGTATCGATCAAGGAACTTCCTTCTCCTTGATAACGATGGAACTATGCGGTACTTCCCTCCAGGATCTACTGGATGAACGTATTCTTGAAAAAGAGGAACGTATTCGTATTTGGAAAGCCGTCTCTTGTGCTCTGGACTTTTGTCATCGTGCCGGTGTTGTACATGCAGATGTTAAACCTAAAAATATTCTTATGGCTGCTGATGGTCAGCCGAAACTGGCGGATTTTGGAAGTTCTGTACTTATGGATGAGCTGGAATTCTCACCAGGAAAGCACGTGCGCTTTTTTTAAATTAACTTTGTAGTGACAATATAATTGTTATTAATGATATTTTATATTTTAAGGGTACTCCAGGATATGCAGCTCCTGAGGTAGTTCAAGGTGGTTTTCCTAGTCCTGCTGCAGACATTTACTCTCTCGGTGTATTAGCATGGCAAATGCTTTCGCAAAAAGTTCCTTTTACTGGGTTACATGTACATACTATCCTTTACTTGACTGGTAAAGGGAAAAGACCAATGGACGATGATCTTGATGATGGCTTTAACGGAACTTATAAGAAATTATATAGAAAGATGTGGTCGCAAGATATGAAAAAGAGGCCGATGCTCAAGGTAATTATTAATGAACTTAGTAACATGGAATTGAGAACTGTTGACAACAGATGAAATTACATTACAATTAGAAAGTGTGACATTATTATTAAACAAATGTATACATTTGAATTGTGGAAAGTATAAGTAATACACAGTATTCTATGTTTCCGGCATTTCTCCTCCTGGTACTAACTATAATACAAAAGATCAATAAAAGATTAATATAAAATTTGTATAAAGTTGTAAAACTGTATAATTAATATAAAGCAAATAATACATACCATCGTAATGTTGTTTCCATTAAGTAAAATCAAATCCAATTTTGTGACTCTACGTCCTTCAGGTGTTGCCTCGCTCTCTGTTACATCCTCCAATAACATATTCACAAAATCATCAAAACCCTGTAAAGTGCCAACAATTTCTTTGTCATTTTTCATGATTATATGTATACGGGATCCAATGCATTTATCCACCAATTCTAAAAAAAAATCATTAAATATTAATACAATGACATTGCACACCGGATTAGGTTAGGAATAACATCCAGTGTCTTACCCAGAGGCAATAACGTGGATGGATTCGTGGTCACAGAACTCGTCATACTGATAAATAACTTATCAACGTTTTCAATTGCTCTTTACAAAAGATGATATAGAATTCCTACAAAACACAATAGTCACCCTTCAAAAATCAAGCGCTATTCAAACATTAGTTTACTTTTTTGAAGTATATCCAGGCGCATGTGTTAAACCACCATATACAAAGTTCATATATAAAATGTAAGTTCGTCAAAGAAAAATTTAAAGGACGTTTCACATGGTTGGGCCTAGCTTTAACTCAAAATGATCTCGCGTCTAAAAAATCTATTAAAAGTCAATTATAATAATAAAAATTGTTAAAAGCAATATACGAACGACGTAGTAATATCGCTTTATTTAAAATTTCCAAAGATTTTGTACAAAGGTATCTATTTCTCTGCCAGTGAACCCGACATAAACATCCTTTTCAGAAAGGTCCGAAGAAACCTATATTATTTCTAACCATGGTGAGTGCTGCCCCCGAGCGAGAGCGAATTCCAAGCACAATGTAGAATCCGTAGCCGAACATGGCAGGAGGAGATATTCTCGCGTTATTCGCGTGATTTCGTATGCCGATGGGCAGACAATATGAGCCGTGACGACTTGTTCGCGATAGTTCGGGGTGCGTCGCGCAAAAGGACAACCAAAGCGGACGATTACGGGAGAAAACGAAGAGAGTATCGTGCAGGTAAGCGATCAAGTCGTTCAAGGCAATTGTTGTTCGATGGGGGGTGAATTTGACAAGCTGCGCTTCGCGTCTATTTATAATAATCGCGACACGAAGCACAACTCTGAATTACTCTGGATTACTACTATTCCAATTAACGGTATCTATAGTATCCACCTTATACATAAGAATATCATTACTGAAACGTGCACGGTTGTACGCGCTCTATTCCCAACAGCGAACCGATTGATTTGTTCATTGTAGTCGTCGACCCTTCTCGTAAGGGACTTGTCGACGCTCGTTCGATGCATACAATGTTGTTTTACTTTTCTCTCTCTGGTATTGTAAAGCTACTTGAAAAAAAGAGAGAAATGACGGATTGAATCTCGTCACGGGGGGTAATAGGAGACCTTGGCCTCGCGAGGGTAAATTTTCTATTCTAATTACCGTCGAGGGCCGTCCCTCGAGTGAAAAGTTTTTAGCGCTAATTGTTATTTTTGCGTAATTATTAAGGGATGAATATAAGAGATTGCATTCTTGGATTATCGTTATTTCGTTCTCGTACAATACGATTCAGTTTATTCCTTTCTCTATTCCCCAATTCTCACGTCATTCCACTTTATTGCCTTGGGGGGTCCCCATGAACCCCACAATAATGCGAGAAACCATTACAAAGGACTCTTGAATGCAATTTCTGCAATTTCTACGCAGCCTTCTGCTGAATGGGTACGATTATTCCTTTGAATTCGATTATAAGCATTGTGCAGTCGTTGAATGGACGCAGAGGATCATAGAATTATATTTAGATATTAATAAATATTTGAATCTCCATTCGGACTTTTTATAGTTAAATAATATTTGGTTATACGGCCAGTGTACAGAGAACGTAACGTATACACTGATAATTTTTTAGTAGGTGTATCGCGTTATGGTGCTCTTTGCCAAATTCGTTAGACGACTTTTCCTCATTTATATTCATAAATTATTTCATTCAACAGGTGTACATTAATTTGATCATATATTTATGTCACGTTATGAAGTTTGTAAATAGAAAAATTTTTAAATATTCGTACATTAAATACAATCGTTTATTCTATTTATAATTGTTTTATTTAAATTCTTTAGAATTATTCAAAAGGTCTTAGTTTATGGAAAGTTCAAGATCAGCCAACTTGGCTGGCAATATTGTTTACTCAGATTGTAATGATAGTCGTAAGATCATTCTCTCGGTTATAAAGATTACCAGAGTAGACTATCCACTGCATTCATTTTATCATGACAGTGCATATACTTTGTGTACTCTAAGACAATGGGAATCAGAATGTTTGTACTTTTTTTTCAGATTAGGATTCTAGTAAATCAAAAAACAAGGTGATGGATGGTACGCGGGCTGCAGAGGTTCTTCCTCTGCTTCAAGAGCGCCTTGCTATTCTCCCAGGTGGTCGTGACCGTCGTGGAGGTCCAGTTCTTGTATTTCCAACAACTTCAAGGCGAGAGCGTGCAAAGTCTGAAGACTATCGTCGCCTCTTACAATACCTTCTAGCCATTCCAAATGAAGAAGCCAGAGGCCTCCGATTCACAGTTATTGTGGACATGCGAGGTGCAACATGGGATTCTGTTAAGCCTATTTTAAAGGTTCGCAATACAATACAAAAGCTTCATTTTACATACAACAAATCAAATCTATAATTAATAAATATTATTATCTTGAAGGTGTTGCACGAGCATTTTCATCGTTCAGTCCATGTTGCATTTATTATCAAGCCAGACAACTTCTGGCAGAAACAAAGGACTTCGTTGGCCAAACAGAAGAAGTACAATTTTGAGGTAAATAGAGCAATCAATAGCTGTGGCAGGGTGAATGTTATAGATAGTAATAGTGGTGTAGGGCTGCTGGCAAGGTCCTCTGTCCTACTTTGGCACGATGTCAGTTCTCTAGCGTTTATTGAATGCACTGAAGCAGCGAAATGGAAGTCTACCTATTGTGTCGCAAACACCGACACTAGGAGTAAATACGACTCGATATTCGTACATATATGACGGCCCTCTGCAAGCAGATTACAGTCACAATACGTGACCTTTAAAAACCGATATCTTGCATTAAATCCTGCAAGTCTCTCGATGACACAATTTCGCCCTCGAAAAATACCTCGCGTGATCAAGGGAGCATGAATGTTTCCAACAAAACCGTATCATTTTCTCATTTACAGATTAATACTATTAGTTTGGAGGCGCTGGCAAAAGTCATAGATCCTTCCCAGCTCACAGCAGATCTCGATGGTTCCTTACAATACGATCATGCGCAGTGGATCGACACACGTCTCGCCGTCGAGGATTTCATTTGGCAGGCGGCTGACCTTCTGGACAGACTAGATGATTTGCAAGAGGATCTCAGCCGCAATGATTTCGCAGACGATGTAGGAGGGGCTAAACACGGAATAGATCTACACAATGAGATGAAGAAGAAGATCATGAACATTCCAGTTGAGGAAGTTGAGGTTGTTGGTCAGCGTCTACTGGAACGCTTCAACAACGGTATATACACATTAATTCTTTAACTATCTCAATATCCTCAACAGCTCTAAATACCATTAACTGTTTAAGGTATGACTGGTAATGGTGGTGAAGGTGGTAGTATCGAGAGCGGTGCAACTGGTGGTACAGATCCTGATGGCCGTGCATTAGCCGCCCTTGTAATCCAGCACATGGACTCAGTCCACGCTGGTCAGCAACATCTTCTTCAAGTCTGGCACATCAAGAAGATGAAGTTAGATCAGTGCTTTCAACTTCGGCTATTTGAACAAGATTGTGAAAAAATGTTTGACTGGATCTGTCACAACCGCGAGGGCTTCCTTGCCAACTATGTGGAAATCGGGCGCTCCTATCAACTCGCTAAGAATCTCCAGGAAGAGCATAAACACTTCACGATGAGTTCCATGAACGTATACGTTAATATTAACAAAATCTTAACAATGGCTGGCCGACTGCTTGAAACTCAGCACTACGCGGCTGGCCACGTGAGAGCTGTTGCTGGTCGACTCGACAGAGCTTGGAAAGAGTTTGCCGCTGGTCTCGACGAGCGCACCGCAGTGCTTGGCTTAAGTGTAGTGTTTCATCATAAAGCTGAACAATATGTAGACAGCGTAGCTGGATGGAGTCAAGCTTGTGACTCAACAAATCTCCCAAATGAAATTGCTGTACTTGAATCTCATATACGACAACATCAAACACTCTATGAAGCCATGTGCCAGGCTTATACAGAGGTAAGTACCATTTTTGCTTCATCAATCATCTCTCAACGAGCAACATTATTAAAATTTTAATGTTTCAAGTTGAACACTGCAAAAATACTTCGTACGTTACACATTTTTGTATTATCTGGATACGCTCCCTTAAGCGACGATTATCCTTATCGAATTTTGATAAAGTATGGCGGTTCCGGTCTCCCTTATCAGGGTGATAGCCCTTTAACCCTCCATACCGTGAACTGCCTGAAGAAAGCAGTTGTAATTTTACTTTCTCAAGGAATGGTCGTATACCAATCAGTGTATCTAAACATTCTTAATACATCGAGTACTTAAAGTTAATATTATGAATTGATACTAGCGTATATATTTCTTTCTTAGTGAGTCGCGGGAAGTCTTTAACATTTCTTACTGTAATATTATATCCTAACTGTATTTCTCTGACATCATTGTCTACTCCGCCAAATATGTCTCGCGTCGCAAGTTACGGGGAAGCCTGTTATCGCGCATAATGCGAAGAAGACTAGCAACTCATTCATTGTTTATGTCCTGAGTTTTATCCGTTATGTGCGTGTTCTATACAATGTGTCGATTTTAAACAGCATCTAGCAAAGGTATTTCTCATTCGCTTTACATTCTCGTTTCGCCAGTAAACGAGATCACTGTTATATATATATATATATTTTTTATTTCTGAAAGTATGACGCACTTTGATACACTCTGTTTGAATATCCGCGAAGTCTGCTTACTAACTAGAGATTTTCATAGTGTTAGGAGATATGACTGTTTGGTAAGCTACTGTGATATTTGACAGGTTTACAACGCATACCAAGCACTTTTGAGTGGGCTGGGCTCAATGCTACAAGTTTGCCATAGCACAAGCACAACTGGCGGCACAGGGTCGGACGTATTTCACGCCGATTATGTACGGAAAAACAAATTTTCATTTTACTTCGTCTTATATTTGTCTTCCCCTCATAGTTTTTAGACGGTGGATGTCCAAACGGTGGTAGCTTGGTATCCGGGTGTTGTCCAGTGAACATGATGCATCCTTACTCCATATCCTAGGCTACGAATAACACGCATCGACGATATACTAAAAAACAAAAAGAAAATACTCGTTTCAGGCCATCGAGGGTGAATTTTAGTATAATAGTTAATCGGTTGCTTTATTCATAGCTGCGCCTCTGCCGTTTCTGGCAATTGGAGAAGGTGGCTCAATGTAATAGTTAAGTGTACTAAAATGTGGGTCTGGACGGTACTGTTGTTTAGGTGCACAGTACCAGTAAGAAGCTTCTTTACCAGCTGGATCACCTTGTGCAAGTCTGTAATCAGCCTCAAGGGATTGACCACGCCAGCAGGAAACATGTATGTCCGTCCCGCGTACGCTTGATAATTCATTTCACGTGTTTTCATTTAATATCTTTCTTTTTCTCCTCTATTATGTACATAGCCTTGCTTGCCTACCCTTGTACTTGCCTGAGCATGCGAACGTCCTAAGTCACGGTGTCGATGGGTTTATTAATTGGTGTCGTAATAGGTAACCGGAGCAATTGTAATTAATGATAAATTGTCTGGCGAGGACGATAATGACGATGCAATATAATGCAACAAAGATGCACTACCGTTTGATCTGTATTATAACATCACAGAATGCTTTATACAGTTTCTTAAACTGTTAGTCTCGATGATTGATAGTTTGCTCCGCGCTTTTCATTACCAATTATATTGCTCGGTGATGAGTTTCACAATGTACATACATTTGTGTAAAATATTCTACTATAATTTGCAATGTTAATACTCTATATAGACACTGCGTTACAAACCAGTATGTATAAAATCATTAGGAACACCTTATACGTTTCACTACAGCTACTGTGACTGGTTTAATCATATTTTTCACGGTTACTGGCATATGTGAACATGTATGATCCAAGACTTTGGCATACTAAGTTTATAATGAGAACTTGTGTATAACCCAGACGTTTGAATATTTCTTGTAACACTTATGTAGCTAAATCCTTGGTGACTCGCTGATGTTGCACGAATAACGGGACTGTATATGCTGTTACACTAACGTTGCTTCTTCAGTAATGAAAACTGCACATATGTAGATTATTGTTATAAGATTTATGAGGTACTTGTCAACCTTTGCCAATATGGTATTACACCGCTGTGCACTATCCATTAAATGATTATTCGAAACTTGGGTAGAGTCAAGACGGGCATGGAATGGATAGCCGTGGCGGTATGAGTGGAAATCCAGCTGCAGATTACAGCGAGGGTGCGTCCCATGTGCTAGCTGTCATTCATCAAATTCTTGGCCATCACAGAGCCCTGGAGGCACGCTGGCATGCTCGCAAAGTCAAGTTGCATCAGCGACTTGCTTTGAGGTATGATAATCATCGTATCATGCTGGACAGATGATTATTTTCTATGGCGATAGAACTCGATCGTTCACTTTTCATGGTTTTATTTTGCATCATCATTGGCACAGTATAGTCACTTTACGTTTATATTAAGCAATGGTGCTTCGTCATGCGATAAGCAATTCTTGAGTGCAACGTCACGCTATCTCAGGTGCACTGTGCATTCTTTTTAAATTAGCCTTTTTATTTTTTTTATCTGTGTTTCGTCTTCTTCTCATCTACCACCTGGTGAGGTCAACGCTTATGGATTATCTCTGCTTAAAATTGCGTATAATTGGATATTTAGTTCAGTCGCGTGATTTTGCAAATTTATATCTTTATAATGTTCGGTGCCCAAAAACTATTAGGAAGCGTTTCACACTTTGTAAGAAATTTATGAGAGTTAGCTGAGGTTCGTATCTTATGTCGATTGCCGTTCCACTAGACTCTTCCAAGAGGATGTCAAGCAAGTCCTGGATTGGCTCACCAATCATGGTGAAGTTTTCATCAGAAAGAATACTGGCGTTGGAAGAAATCTTCAGAAAGCTAGAGTCTACCAGAAGAGTCACGAGCATTTTGAAAATGTTGCCCAGGTGATTGTTTTTTAGATGTCTATCTCTCGAATGACGTACCATGTCGTTATTTTTCTTTTGTAACGTGTATCGTTCTTATAGAATACTTACACGAATGCAACGAAATTACTTACCGCTGCGGAAGAACTTGCTCATACCGGAGAATGTGCAGCTGATGAGATATACGCAGTGGCACAGGAATTAGAAGCTCACGTGAGCAGTTTTGCTGCTAGGGTAGAACAGCGTCGTCGTAGACTTGATCTTGCTGTTGTATTTTATACTCATGAAAAGGAGGTACTATCTTTGGTGAAGAAGTTAAGCCAAATTTATGAGCAAATGAGAGTGTACAATATGTATTTTTTATTTGCTCTTAGCTTAGTGGATGGGTGGATGAACTACGACAAGAACTTCAGCAGGACGAAGTTGCAGAGAGTTTGGAAACTGCCGAGAGGCTTTTGGATCAATGTGCTCAGCACAGAGCTTCCTGTCTGGAAGCTTGTGCTTCGACAATTGCCCAGGGCGAAGCCTTATTGCAGGAATTTAGGGACTCTACAGACGCTCCTGATACGACTGGTTCGGTATGTAATATTTTATTATTATTATAGCCATAATATTTATTGGATAGAGGTATGAATCTTATTTATTTTCTTTCTAGGTATCTGCAGTGGAAGCAGCGCTAGACAGACTGGCAGGTTTACGACAGGAACTTGAAGAGCTCTGGGCAACTCGGAAGCTGCGACTGGAGCTGTGTCTTCGATTACGCGTATTCGAGAGGGACGCCCTGGAAGCAAGTGGACAGCTTGAAATGTGGGCTCAGGAACTCCAAGGTCCACCGCGAGAAGGCTCTCCAGAGCAATTATTACGAGTTCATAACGATGGTGTAGCTCATATGCAAAACACCGCATTCCAAGTGCTACAACAGGGTCAGGAACTCGCTCAAGTTCTGGAACAGGCTGGTGTCTGCATAATGGCTGATGGGCAGCATAGTGCAACAGCTAGAGTACAAGTGCTTTTGGAGTTTCTGAATGAAAGGGAAATGGACGCTGAGGATCTTGCAGAAATGCGACGCGTTCGCCTGGAACAAGCTGCTCAGCTTGTTCAACTTCAGGCAGATGCTACCCATGTAGCGAATTGGATTCGTAATGGCGAAGCTATGCTGTTGGCTTCATTGAGAGTCCCTGAAAATCTTCAGGACGCTGAACAGCTTCGTCTAGAGCACGAGCAATTCCAAGTCGCTATCGAGAAGACTCACACTTCAGCAGTACAAGTAAAGCACAGAGCCGATGCTCTAGTTAGTGCTAATCATTATGATCCTAAAAGTATCAGGGAAGTTGCCGAAGACGTCACAAAAAGATGGCAACAGCTTGTCACCTGCGCTGAAGAGAGACACAAGCTCGTCACCGCCAGTATTAATTTCTACAAAACGGCCGAGCAAGTGCGCTCCGTCCTGGATAGTCTTGAACGAGAATACAGAAGGGATGAAGATTGGTGCTCCAGTGGAGAAAAGGGTGGCCAAGTACCTACGCTCGTCGGTAAACATCAGGAACAGAAAGAAGCTTTCCTGAAGGCTTGTACCTTGGTGCGCCGAACTGCTGAGACTTTCCTCAAGTATACCAATAGAAGCCTTCAGTTCTATAGCTATCAAACGAGTAGTGCCGGATCTGAGAACAAAGTCAAAAGTTAGTATAATATGTTTTATCGTTTTCGTCATTGCATAAGGAATTTCAACTCGCGCATCGAGTTTCTTGATTCCACTGCAACTTTCGCATCGACCCTATTCCTAATGTAGAATTCAGGCCGTAATTGATTGCGCCAGACTTTTCTGGTTACATTGTAGGCATCTTGGAGGAGTTACTGAGCAAAGAGAACAAAGTGCTTGAGTATTGGACCCAACGGAAAAAGCGTTTGGACCAGTGCCATCAGTATGTGCTTTTCGAACGTAGCGCCAAGCAGGCTCTGGAGTGGATCAGAGAGACCGGAGAGTTGTACCTGGTGACACATACTAATGTCGGGAAAAATAGATCTGAGAACGAGCAGCTACTTCAGGAGCACAACGAATTCAAGGGGGCTGCTAAGGTAACACAAGGGCCATGACAAAATTCTTATATTTATCTTATAATGAATCGTATGGTATTGCGTTTCTCGTGAGTAGCTTTTGACTACTTTATACACAACCTGTGACATCAAGATGTTGCACAATAGTATAGCAAATTCGAAGCTCTGCCAAGTGGCACGACACAGATGGTCTTGTAAAAATGAAAGCTTGCTCTTGACACAGTGCTTCTTAGTGTCCGTAATTTTATTAGACAGTAATCCTCGGTTTATAATACTTCTTGCTGTACCTTTGTGTCTAATGATTTGACGATTTTAATGTTTATTTAGGAAACTAGAGAACGAGTGAAATTACTTATTCAATTGGCGGATAATTTGGTGGAGAAGGGTCATGCTCATGCTGCAGCCATAAAGCAATCAGTCGCCGAAGTAGATCAACGCTACAAGGATTTCAGCATGCGAATGGATTGCTACAAGACTCAGATTGAAGGTGATCTGGGTATTCAATCCGATGATGGTCATAAGGATCTATCTATTGATCGGAATTCAGATCCCTTGCTGGAAGAGAAAATCAAAGGAAAAGATCTAAAGGAGTTGAATGAAGAGAAACGAAGATCTGCAAGACGAAAAGAGTGAGTACAGCTTTTTATTGCCTTTTTAACTGTATATATATATATATATATATTTCATATATGGTGGCCTATAAATTTCATAAATCTATCTTAATCACAGATTCATTATGGCCGAACTCTTGCAAACGGAGCGTACCTACGTGAAGGATCTGGAAACTTGTATTCGATGTTTCCTGGAGGAGACTCGAAACGGCAAGGGTAACGTGCCACCCGGTTTGCAAGGACGCGAGTCAATATTATTCAGCAATATGGAGGAAATACATCAGTTTCATTGTGATATTTTCCTACGTGAATTGGAGAAATACGAAACCATGCCGGAAGACGTTGGACATTGTTTCGTCACTTGGGTGAGTGTTATCACGTTGACCATTCAGTTCCTAGTATATTAGTCACGCAAGAGAAATCCACTAAGCAGAGGTACATTCCTTTACAGGCTGCCAAGTTTGACATGTACGTGACTTACTGTAAGAATAAACCGGAGAGTAATCAGCTTCTGGTTGCTCACGGAGGAACATGGTTCGAAGAATTGCAAAGAAAACATAGAGTGGAGCATCCTATAGCTGCGTACTTAATCAAACCCGTACAGAGGATTACGAAGTACCAACTCTTACTGAAAGATCTTCAGGTAAGCGCAGTTTACGTGTGTATTTCTTTACAAGTAACGTATCAAGGCAGCACACTATTTATGCATAATGTATCCAGGCTTGCTGTCAAGAAGGACAGGGTGAAATTAAAGATGGGCTGGAAGTAATGCTGAATGTGCCTAAAAAAGCAAACGATGCCTTACACTTGAGCCTGCTGGAAGGTTGCGACGTGAGAATAGATACTTTGGGCGACGTAGTGCTCCAGGACTCCTTCACCGTGTGGGATCCTAAGCAGCTGATTAGAAAGGGCAGGGATCGTCATATATTCCTTTTTGAACTTTATCTACTTTTCAGCAAGGAAGTCAAGGACTCTGCCGGCAAGGTTTGTAATTAACGATATCTGAACTTCTGTACGGTTTCTCGATTTAAAAGTGAGCGCAGTACCTTGAGATATAAAAGAACGTGCTGTCTGTGTAGGTTAAGTATATTTACAAAAGTCGGCTAATGACTTCCGAGCTTGGTGTCACCGAGCACATAGAAGGAGACGAGTGTAAATTCGCTGTGTGGACTGGGAGGGCACCTACGAGTGATACGCGCGTCGTTCTGCGTGCAAATTCTCTGGAAGCTAAGCAACTCTGGGTCAAGAGACTACGTGAGGTTATACAAGAAACCTACTTCAGTCTGAGCATGCCGAAAAGTCCTGCAAAGAAGAGTTCCAGTCAGCGCTCTAGCAGAGATCTCGAGGAATGTGCTTCCCTGGATGATAGTGTGGAGAATCTCGACAGAAATTCGCTGGCCTCCTTTGGATCGACGAACACAACGGATTCTGATAAGGTAGGAAAGAATATATTGTTGAACGACCTAGTGACGTAAGAGATTTGAATGGTGTCTGAAAAGTACAAAAAGAAATTTTATATCTGCAAGATAAGAGGTTGTCGTATTACAAACTGGAACTTTCTGTAGAAGTTTTCCAGCATCTGGGATGCCTTTGTCAAATAAAAAAAGCAGTAGTCCGTATTGTAAAAGAATAAAAATGAAATTGGATCTGGCATTATCGTCCTGTCACATCCAAATGGTTTGGATTGTAGGTTACGTAAGAACCGGTCCATTTAAAACTCGGTTAACGTCATTACATAAAATTCCAAAGAGTTGACGAGATCTGCCTCTATTTGCTTGTAATAAATTCATGATAATGTATAGCTAGGAAAGATTGTTGTTCCTCGAGTCATGCGGTGTCGTATTCACATGGTAACTTGGGAGCCTAGGAGTTGGTAATTAATTACTACGTGTTATGTTGCGACTTCCTACCAGGTATATCGCATCAGATAGGCTTTTATTAGTTTGACGCTAAAGGTTGCTCTCAATGTTAAAGTTTCGAGTGCATCTCAACTTGGAATACTAAAGTGAGGATACTTGAATAGAAACCTCATATCGACCCTGTGAATTAACTAGATATTACTCAAAATTCAAAATGAAAAAAGTACGTTATAAACAGTGAATAATCTATTGTATAAATATATAAAATCATTAAAAAATTTTAATTAAATCATAACATCTTGGACTAACCGGTTTTAATCGAAATATCAAAATCATACTATGGATCAGACTCATCTGACGTCGTTCTCTAGGACAAATAAAACTATAAGGGACGCCAATATAACACTGATGGGAACGATGAGTACCAGGAGTCGGCAGGGGGTTTGTGTAGGTTCAAGATGGGCTTATGGAGTATGGGATATAGTAGGAAGTCGGTAGACCGAGTGGGTTAGGTAAAAGCAAGCGAACAGGTAGGTAGGTAGGTAGGTAGGTAGATAGATAGCAGGCAGGAACAGGATCGATCTTCTGGAGCAGACGCCTGCTAGTTCTGCCCTAAATGTCGGAGGTGTGTGCAGGACAGACTCCTCTTTTACAAGCCGTAGTAGTGGGATCGTGCGTAGGGGTAGATGGTGTCGAGGTTGCGCTCAAGCGCCAACCAACCGACTGGCATATCAACTGGCTCGTCCACCAATGGCGTAATATTCGCGGTAGATAGGTGGGAGCGTTCCGGACCGATCGTGCACCGTCGTTTCTTGGCGAGCCTGTAGTATCCGCTCGAGGTGAATCCAGGAGCGAGGAGAGCAGTACGGACGCGACTCTCGGGTCGGCCGGACTCTCCAGCCGCTCCAGTATTCCTGGTCCGGCTAAAGGCGGCGCGAGGATGGCCGAGTTCGTCGCAGTAGCTTCTTCATCACCTAATTTGGGTTAACGTTAACGCCCGCTCGTGTTTAATCGGGATCATCGTCAGAATGACATCGCCAGCCGGGAAGCCGGCGACGATCGCCCAGAAGGCCCGTCGAAAGATCTCGCTACCCTGGTTTCGGCAGGGCTCCGTGGCTCCGCCGCATCCCGCCCTTGCACGACAGCACACCATTGATACCCCGGGATCCTTCCAGGCGCGACTACTACGTCGACAACCTTCCCTGTCCCAGGTATACCTCGTCGACGATGTCCGCGTCGAGACGCTGTACTAATCGCTGATCGTATCACCATTAATCTTCTCTCACCGTTATTATACATCGAGCACACGGATCGTTCGTGTCTCATTCGTCGAAAGGATTGTGCCTATGCGTGGGTGCGCGACGTTGCGATAGGCACTTTATCATGCGAAAAATCTACATAAATCGAACTGCCATCTATTTTTTTTTTAATTTATATACAATCGGTTTATCTATATGGAAAAACTTCCCAAACGTGGAAGTGCACACCTGGCTAAATCTACGTCTGTTTTCTACCTAACGCCCGGATTTTTCATACAAGAATTATGTCCGTGGTTGATTACTATTTTTCCTGTTTATTTTGTCTCGAGTGCCGGAAGTGGAAGGGATTCGCGATGCAGCGATTGGCTGTCGAGAGGGTGATCGCTATCGAGCCAATGGAAATCGGACGACGCCTTTGAAAGAAAACGTCTATATATATATACATCTGCACCAGTCATATCTATATATTTTTCTGCTCTTTTCAAAGAGTAGCCTTCTGTCTGTCTGTCGGTCCGTTTATGTACCAGTCTGTCCCTCGATTAACAGTACGGTTTGACTATTACGATTTGATATCTATCATCGCCAATCTGCCGGCTGTATTTTTGTCCTGGCCAGTCTAGTTCTACGCTTTCCACGAAAGTACCCACTTTTCCGAAAAAACCTGGCCGGGGCACCAGGACAAGATGGACGACCCTGATATCCTCTTGGCTGTCCGAAAAATTCTCTTATCTTATTCGCACTGTACAACGCGATGCCTTAGCTCTTTTTTTTCTTTTTTAAATTCTTCCCTCCCTCGTTTCGTCTTTCTACTTTACTGAAACCTGCCGACACACTTGGCGAGTTCTCAAGTAACGAAGGCGCCTCTCAGCTGCAACCCTCTTGCAAATGCTCTTTTCACGGGTGCTGCTATAAGGATCTCGTTTGCGTGGGAATTACAAATTACTCACGCGAGACTTTTCTTGGACACTTTTATTGTCATAATGCAAGCATATATTTCATTGGCTTTGTTTTATTATTCGGAAACTTTCGAAATATCGATGGAAACGCATCGCTATGAATTTTCAATGATAATCACTCGTTCTGGAAATTTCTATTATCATGCGTAAACGTTCCGAGAAGACATTAGTCAGTGATGGAGGAAATCGTGGTATCAACCGTACTGACTTCCTTCGTCCTTCTAAACGCGATAATACTAGTTAAATCCTCTCGTGTTAGTATTACTACTAAGTTTTTTTTGTCTCTTGAATAATTTCTGCAAGACGTACTTCTTCAAGGTTTCTATGCTTCTATCGGTGTTAATTCTACCGATTGCCTCCAGGGCATCAGGGTTAATTTACAAAAGCAATCATGTCCCAGACGTTAAATAATCCGACCGTTAAAATCACGTTATGATCGTTATTTACTCGGGATTAATGAAAATAACCTTTACGTAGTAAAGAAACAGATAGCACATAAAACTTATACGCACTAACTGTCAAATAGTATACGAAGCGACATCTAGCAGTTTGGCAATAAAGCCAAACTGTTCCTTTTTGGTATAATTTCAATTTGACCGATGCATTCGAGTTAACGGCGACACTACTGCATCATGCAATTGCCAATGGCGCACTAGGTGTCATATCTGTCAGTGTTCCCCAGCATTGTACAAATTCTATTTTCGTCGCGAAACTCGCGTCCGAAAAAAGTAAGAAAAAAAAGATATATATCAGCTAAAATATAAGGAGGATAAAGATGACTGGACGCAATGCAAACTT
>JARPRG010000286.1:452046-463530 GCA_031001745.1 Hartigia nigra
ATCATCTATCGTGGGTGCTATTCTTTTCGTTTAGCATTTCTGAAAATAACTGAATTCTTCGCTTTCTTTTACAACCGTATATTATTGAGGAACCATCAACACGCTACGTATAGACACATAGGCGCTCTAGTTCGCTCGACTTAACTGCTGCAATTCGCTTAGAATTATGTCGCCACGTGACTCCAGTCCAAGAGGGATAACTTGGAATGAGATAAAGAAAGAGAGGGAGAGAGAGAGAAGAATGAGCGATGGAGAGGGAAGAGGAGAAGTATCCCAATGTCATGGTAGGTCGTTTGAAAACGAACGAGAATAAATGTCGAAGGGTCATGCTTCTTGGACTTTTGGGAAGTAGGGAAGGTTTTCCTTCCCTCTTATATATACCATTTGTATTTTATATATTTGTTGTGAATTTGTTTATGCGTCTTACACATAGCATAGATAGAATGTACATGGAGGATCTTGATAGTTGAATACACTGACTGTGTATATATATAATATATAACCATATATACATATATTGTATATGAAATTATTTACTCGTTCGTTATTGCTAACTAAGGATTTTTATGCTTGCGCTATACCGGGAACCCTCGTCTTTTTTTTTTAACCTTCCTTTCTGCTCTCGGCGAATCCTGCATCGCTTGCCGGGGCCCTATTTAAACTCAGTGTTTACCGAGGTTTCGACTCAATCAGATCCATCGAAGCAAGAATAATATATTAGTCGCTCCGTCGGACCGCAAATTCAAAGACAATCTCCCGGCCGTAGGTATCGACCGGCTGCGGTATGGTTCGCTAAGGCCGCTAGTCCAATTCAAGAGTACACTCGTGTAGAGCCGTAGAGCCAGTTCGTGTCCCCTGGATAAACTAATCCAAAATATTCAATGCATAGTCTGGTTAAAAAAAATGTTACCGTACAACGTAATTTTTGTAAAACGATACTTATTAAATTTTTTGTTTTCCTTTTTGTCGTTCCTATAGACGGGAGTGGCCGAGATGACGTGGGTAGTCGCCGATCATTCCGCTGCACCAGGATCTCGTGAACTGACTGTCACCAAAGGGCAGCAGGTCGAAGTTCTGGAGAATGGTAGTGGAAATAGCGCTGGAGGGGAATGGACCCTAGTTCGACTTCCTCTAGCTCCGGGTCAGGCTGAACCACCTCAAGAGGGTCTTGTGCCTACGAGCGCACTAAAACAACCACCCACCACGTCCTGCAAAACGTCGCCGTCCAGGAAAGCACCGACGCAACCGAGCGTTGCTATTGCTCAACAATCCGCTACCGCTGAGGATGCCGGTAAGTTGTACACCTTGAATCCTGGAGGAGTTCCTGATTCTATTAGAAAAACTGCAATGTCCTTGTATGCTTCTTATCGCGAACGTGCATACCCAGATAGACTGATGTAGGTAAATGTTACAGTAACTTTATGTAATGCATCAATGCACCATTATCGAACTCCAATCACAGTGGTAGTGAAAATTTAATAATTCATTTAAAATATTTATTTGCCTTCAACGATAATGTAAAACATATGTAAACTTTCAGGCAAACCATTATTTCAATAGAGATTCACGTCTACGCTCGAGTCGGTCTATCTAGGTGGTTACACACGGTCGAGATAAGAGGCGTCCACTAGAAGATATATGAAGCGTGGAATGAGAGATATCCGTGTTAAGCATGAACAACGACGATTACTCTTCCGGTAGCATGACCGATTAAAATATTTAAGCTGGCAAGCGAAATAAGAAAAATATTTGCGCTCCCCGCTTATCACGAGAGAGCCCACGATATAACTCGTATTGGGATCAAAACTATTTAGGTCAAGATAATATAATTCTCAAGAGCTTATTAGACTCTAGGGTTCGACTTCGTCGAAATGGCTATACCCGGAGCTAAGTGACATCTCCGTGTCTCATGCGATCTCGCGTGAAAAAGTCTCCCTTGAACTGAAGTGGTGCTGCGTGTTAGCTATCAAGACTAAAACTGCGACAGTAGATCGGAGTCCGTACCTGGAGAGCCGATCAGACCCCTCGAAGGTGGATTGTAACTTAAGTCATCGTAAAGGGTAAAGTTGCACGGGTGGTGCCAGGGTCTGTAAAAAAAAAAGCACGCGAGAGTCTCGACAGGAAGTATAAGTCGCACGGGATAGGATGAAACGGCACTTGCGCCGGCTCATGCTGTTTCTACCGCTCTACCGTTGCCTACTTGTACGTGTACTCCAAGTCCGCACTCGATCAATACGCACCGCCACCACCAGCACCACCACGTGTCCTTGACCAATTCGCAGCCTCCGGCCGACCAGCCGGCCTGCGGGCCGCGCGACCTATCACAATTCGTAGTCCCGGCGTGCACGTTACCTACGCTTCATATAAGGAGATTTAGGCCGTCATTGCTAACCGCTATTACCATAGGGATACCGAACAGTCTTTGAACGTCGTGGTTGCCGTAGACGACGCTGACACCAACTGCTCTCTCCTCGTCATCGTCTTCGCTCCATAACACGCGCCACCATCACTACGTTCTGATATAAATAAGTTTCCTACGAATTTTTTGTATTGACCTTTTCTCGGACAGCCACCATCATAACGTAAGCACCATCGTCTGGCTAGCATCTTATCATGGTGTTCTGTTTATCTGTCTACACTGTCTGCTACGATCCTACTCGGTGCAATGCCTGATCGGGACTGACACCTTTCTCTAGTGCTTTTGGCCCACTCCCACTACTGCTCTGCAAATTGGCCAATGAGCGCGCCACCTTAAAAGTACTCTGGGGCCCTGCCTATATTGTCTTGGCGTCTCGGCACTACTACAGTCGACTCCTCTTACTTGCACGTGTGGACCGCCTGTAGGATTTAACCACATTTGGTACCAATGTCATCGTAATACATTGCCATTCCAGGAAAAATCTCGTGACACATGGATTGTTTATGCTAATTTATTAAAGATAGATATATTCTATAAATATTTGTACATGGATCACAGTAAGGAGTACAGGGAATCCCGTTTTTTTTTTTTTTTTTTTTTTTCATTTTCTTTCTTAGACTGTGGATTTTCCCATTATTACTATTTAATTAAAGAACTATTGCGACCCACTTCACCGACAGTCATTCCGCTCATCCGCCCACCATTGTTATACTCCGTTTGTAAGCAAGTTATTTAATAATATTTATAACCACGACACGTCTCACCATCCCGACTGAGCCTCCCGCCGCGTTTCCACCGTCGCTTCTACCAGCGTTTTCGTCATCGTCGCTGTTCACCTCTATTATACGAAGTCAGTTCAGTTTATCAACAGCGGGCGACGTGTATCCGCCGCGAAAAATTGATAAGGAAACCGCATTTGTTCTATAAAGGGAAGTCAGTTTAGGTTCATTAGTGGTGCTTTTATATGTCTAGTGGCAAATTTCTTCTGGGTCGATGATTTTTTCTCAGATATGTGTGGACCATGGCTGAACAAGGTACCTCATCCAGAAGGACACGTTCTCTACCTCGTCCAGGTATTAGCATATCTTTCATATCTTCAGTTACCAGTCTAACCTGGGGTCATCCATTAAAACAATTTCAAGATCATATAGATCTTCACGATCTTTTTTTTTATACATTTTTCGCATCCGGTCGAGACTCTCTTTTTGTAATACAGACTTCCTGACTGTGCCTCTGGCACCTAGAAGTGATTCAAGGTTTAGACCCCACTACCCCTGTCCCAAAAATCCGTCAGCGTCCATCCCTCTAATTACTGTGATATTAATGAGCGATCTGATGAGGATTCTAATCGCAAGATCAATTATCGAACTTCTAACTAAAAGCGCGTTGACCTTTGGATCGGCACTAACGTAAGTGCGCTCCGTTAACCTATGTTTTTATTATGACTGGCTATGTTCACAGTGTACATACATTACCTTGGTTAACTCATTTCATAATGTTTGTCATACATACTATATTCCAAGTTATTTTTTTAACTACTTTTTTTGCCCCCCCCCCCTCCCCCCATTGATTAAACAACTCAAAAATATTCGTTTTAAACGAAGCAATTCTGTAGCAGCAGTGATTTCGTATTTCGAAAGCGTCACGTAATACGAATCCCTTCGATCTCGTTTAAAACGATCTACGATCACTCTCGATGGAAATGCCAGTGATTACCAGATATTCAACGTCACTTCAGCACATATCCTAAAGACCCTCTGGCTATGGAGAATTGCGAAGTGGCCATATTTCTTTGCGCGCAGGACACAGGATAGTCGCTTCGACTACACGCGCGTTGCGATTTAATAAAAAAAGCCGCCATATATAGAAGAGGCTACTACTCCTTATACGTCGCAGTCTTAGCACCGCTGTCGGAATTGCAAGGAAGCTTGTGTTTGTATAAAATTACCAATGGCAATTACCCCCGTGATCTTTTTCATTTTTTTGTTTTTTTTTTTTCAATTCAATCTTTAAGCTAGTTCTCTTCTAGATAGTTCTCTGGTATCTCAGTCATAGAAAACTGCCGTGAAACAAATGGCTACAACTCGATAAATGTGACAAGTACCAAAACCAATCCTATCACAGATATGAATGCTGGAGAGGCGTGCAATAGGATCACCGAATTATTTAATAGCCGTGCCGAAACCAGAAGGAATTTCGGTGCTAAAAATGGCCCCGGTACCCGCCACACGCCCCACCCTATATACTGTCAGTTTAATCGGTCTTAACCCAGTGTTCCAATATTGGAACATTCGTAGACGTTGATCTGGCAAATTTCCAAAGTTACTTTTGATAATCCCGAGTCTTCCCGCGTTCGTGGAAAAATATTCGCTAGTCGGGATAAATCCTCATTTTACTTATTTCCACTTTACTCCGTTTTCGTCCAGATAACATTTACTCGAGTCCATTTCCCTTTTTATTTCTGACCTCGTCATTGAAAGCGTCCATTCTTTCTAGCAGCTCGGACATCACAGTGACGAATAAATGTAGGCGCATCTTCATGATAGACTCGATAATTTTGTACCCCACTACGACGATAGACGACGTCGAACTGATGCAATCATGACGAGAGTCAATCGATCGGATAGTGCATTATTAAAAATCGTGCCAAGTCCCTTTCTGGTTGCGCCTGTCTCTTTCGTTGCCAGGAACAAAGTGCGACGAGATTTTCGTATCGCAATCGAGAATTTGTCCGGATCTTGATTACCCTCCATCCGGTAACCTTGTTCTGACCTCCCACCAAAAACTAGTCCCAACGATCACGTACTCATGAGGATTGACGGCCTCGATCTTTCTCTTGGCTTTACCAGTTCACCATGTGGTAGCAATAGAGTAGATCTCAGCTTACGTATTACGCTCCTTTTTATTTATACTCTAATTTTCTAGAGTCACTCTTGCTAGAGATACTAACGCGCGGACTCTTTCTCGAGCGAAGAAAAGATCAAAGAGAATCATTCGCTGGTCTCACGTATTGACTCTACGCTCCATAAGATACTCCATCTAGATATATGAATACTTCAGTGTGTTTATCTTGGCTTGAAATGAAACAAAGAGTAAAAAAGGAACACACGGCAAAAGCACATACCCGTAAGCACGTACCTAAAACAGAGCTTTAACAAGTACTGTGTAACAATTGTCACCAGAAAAAATCCATTAGCGTGTATACATCCCCAAGTTCTCCGATTTTGATAGATATTGATTCCTCGGCTGAAACACATCAATTTTATCAAAGGTCACAGTGCACGATTAATACTCAAAAGCTTGAATTTCAGTACAGCAAGAGAAACGTCACTGAGCCAACTAGGTTTCCTGTTCAACGAACCCCTCGCATTTCTATTTCTCATTCCTTCTCTTCCCAGGGGCTGAGTAACTATCGAATTCCTATTCATGATATGTCCCCAGAGGATCTTCCTAGTCCTGACGTGTCTCATCCCGTCCAAAAATACAACTGCAGCCGACCTGACGTCATGCATCCTCGAAGTTCCCGCTCTAATAGCGGCCTTAGCTCGCTGATATAGTAACTTGGAATCGAACCAGGGTAACAGCAGGGAGATCGAGGTCCGACTATTTCCATCGTCCACTTAGACAGACTCTTCTTCTCGCACTTAGTGCACGTAGAACGAGCGGCACGCGAATATGCGGATCCTCAGGAGTGCTAAGAAGCGAAATTCACGCGGTTCTACGAGTACGTACTGCGTAGACTTCTCTTCGCAAAATTCTCATGGTGACTCATAGAAACCGAGATGATCTTCTTATCGCCTCCTCCGGAGAGACGCGCTACTGGCACTAGCACTTTCACGATGACGAGTTCCCGAGCATCATGCTGAACGCAACGCGAATTGGCCTTATCTTCGAAATCCGTAGTCTGCGAATTGATCGAAGACCACACGGTCGCGATTACAACTGACAGCGCGTATGGGTGTCATTGGACTAGCTTTTTTATTATTGTGCGTGACCGATTTTAGAAATTTGCGACTTTGACATCGTATCCTGCTACCATATGCGTGAAACCTCATGGAAAAATGTCAGAACGCGTTTAGGGCAACTTTTGTCGGATGCGCGCTGTTTGCACGAGAAAATCAGTATGTATCAAGTGATGTACGATGTTCTAGAAACTGTGGGAAGCGACGGAAGTGGATCGGCCAGCACCAGCTCACCCGGGAACAAAAGACGCGGATTCAGCGGGTAAGTTTTTGTCGTACGAATGTAAAAAATCTTTTTTTCTGCTCTCTTCGTATGCGGAACAATATTTTTAAATTGATGCTCCTGGTGCATACAGTGTCTTTGTAATGTTATAGACTTTGTAATACCTGTTTGGTTTGATTTTATTGGTCAGTTAGACGAGGCGATAACACTGGTTTAGTATCTTTCGATAAGACTCAATGGAGTACGCCAAGTCGTGCTTATCTGTTGCGTTCTACCGATACGTATTTCGATACCAGGAACATCGGTGATATTTCTTTTTAAATGGATACGATTATCTTGCTAGTTCCGTCACTGGGTGTAAAAAACATAAGGCCTTTTACATACGTATTAGGCTTATATCAATATTCCCAAGAGAATTTCATTATCAAAATCTATTATGTGCTCTAGCGGAAGAATTTGAAACTGATCACTCGTGCCGATTCATCTGAATCATTTCTTGAAAAATTATTCGTACGTATGTATCTGTTCATCCTCAGGAGAAAATGGCTGCCACCACCTCTTCGCAAGCTCAGCCAAGGAAAAGTCGAGAAATCCACAACGTCCGATCGTCCACCGCCGCTCAAGAAAACCGGCTCGGACAAACGCTTCAAATTACCAAGCGGTGACAAATCCGGTAGAGTCGCCACCGAGGGCGAAGAGGAAGACGAGGTCGAATGTGAGGATGGCGAGGCTCCAGCATTCCTGGAGCAGAACGGCGGCGAGGATGCCGAGGACGATCTCGAATTACCACCACCCATGAAACCTATAACCGAACCGATTCTCGTGGCAGCTGGAAACGGTCCACCGGGCCCTACGATCCCGGACGAGTTGCCTGGGAAACGAGTGAGTATCCAAGTCAGGAAGAACCTGGCTATAGATCCTATCCGTAGCTAGAGAACTCTCGCCAGAGGCGAAATACGAGATCATGGTACACTGTGAAATCTCACGTTACTCGCTGAGCACCGAGCTTCCTGTCGATCTACATGCTTATACGCGTGACAGCTGTTGCTATCCCCATGTACGAGGTAACCTAGCTAAAGTCTACCATGATAGGGTGTTTGAGTTGCCAGTAACAGTCACTGCTCCATGATTAGAGCTTCCCGTACCCGTTCGATCGTAATCCTACTTGGCAGGCTGTACGATTTACGTTGAGCAGGTTTACGACCGTCGATATAGTGTGTAATAATGTGTAAGCTCCCAGGAAGTAATGTCGATCACAGTCTAAAGTTAATAGCTCCCTCTACATGGTTTTAATTCTTGCAGGTATCAGAGCGCTCTATGAAATCACTGGACGGCGGTGCTACGTCCGCTGATATTGCTGAAATCGAGCAGATTGTCAAGGAGAGAATGGTAAGTGTGTGATACTATTCGTTCACCTCACTGGTAACCTGTTTCCTCTAGTTATCTTATCCGTCGTTAGCAGTTACGCTTGGACAAAAATTAGTGTCACGCCACTTAATTTTAAGTTCAGATCCCATATCCCACCTGTCACGCTATATCCACCGAATACCCCGTGAACCTGTACTCTCTCTCTCTCACACACACACACTTTTGATACATTTTCATAGAGTGTAGAGTGCGGTTAATACATGATACCGCGATACCTGATAATTAAGTTCTGTCAATATTCCAATATCTAGGAACAGCATACCGAGAATCAGGAGAGACACAGCTTGATGAGGACACCAGGAAGGCCATCCACAGGGGGTGAGGATAGTTATAGTGGTATCGGTGGATCAGCAGGGGAGGATTATGATCCAGAAAGCGCCGCCCTGACTAAACGGCAATTCGTCATCAGAGAACTTGTCGATACTGAAAGGGATTACGTAAACGATCTCAGGCAGATCGTCGAAGGCTATATGGCAGTGATGAGGGATCCAGACAGTGACATTCCCCTTCCTGAGGACCTACGAAGTGGTAAAGACAAGATGGTATTCGGTAACATTGAAGCTATCTACGAGTGGCACAGAGAGTAAGTTTCATCCTCTTAGCTATATCTATTTCAGAGCAAATTCTTGATAGCTGTGGTAACGCGCTTACACGAATAAAGTACCAATTATGAATTGCTACTGGATTTCTTAAGAAATTATTAATACGTTTGCTCTTACAGTTTCTTCCTGAAGGCTCTGGAACGCTGCCTGGAACGACCGGAGGAGCTGGGCCCTCTGTTTAAACGCTATGAGAGGAAGTTACACATGTACGTGGTTTATTGTCAAAATAAACCTGTCTCTGAGTATATCGTGTCCGAACACGTCGACACGTACTTCGAGGTAATATTGTACACAGGTCGATGAACGCTTTTCGAAGTTACATTATAACGTGTTTTCAATTATCAACTCTCCTGCTTGATTGTTCTATCCCAGGAATTACGACAAAAACTCGGTCACAGACTTCAAATATGTGATTTGCTCATAAAGCCCGTGCAGAGGATCACCAAGTATCAATTGTTGTTGCGCGAGGCATTACGCCTGACCGAACGCACTCAGAGAATATCTGAAATCGAGGGACTTCGTGCAGCTGCTCATGTTATGCGGGTTATTCCCAAAGCAGCGAATGACATGATGGACGTCGGTCGATTGGAAGGTTTTGACGTCAGTATTATAGCCAATGTAAAATCCTTTGTAATAGTTTCATTAATTATCTACGAAAGCAAAATTCATTATTCACAGGGTAAGATAACGGCACAGGGTAAACTTCTGTTACACGGTCCACTTTTGGTTTCTGAGCTTGGTAGTGTGCAAACGCGTGGAAGAGAGTGGCAGGTATTTCTATTCGAGCAGAATATCATCTTCAGCGAAGCTGTTGGCAAGAAGACACAGTTTACTAATCCTGCCTACATATACAAAGCTCACATCCAGGTGAGTGTTACTCGATGATAATAATAGAGAATTGATCGAGAATTTACGTCAATTTCTGGAGGTGTAACACGATTCTCTCTCTTTTTTTTCCCCTATGCCACGACTTGGCTTTGTTCTATCATGAGAACGTTACAATGATATCTCTGTGTGTGACGTGCAGGTGAATAAAATGAGTCTAGAGGACTCGGCTGACGATCCGGAGAAGTTCGTGATCCGATCGACGGATCCGCATAAACCTGAGCTAGGATTTTCGTGCGCCGCGGTAGAGGAAAGTGGGCCGCGCAGGCAGGAATGGGTGGATACGATCACTGCTATCCTTCAGACGCAGCGCGACTTCCTTAAGGCTATACAGTCCCCCATTGCCTACCAAAAGGAACTTACCAAAGACCCACTGTAAGCGTCTCTACCACTGAACTCACTGACTTCTTAACACTCAACCTGTGAATATTCGTTCCGACATATTTTTGTATATTTTATAAAGATACGAAAGCTGTAAGCTAGATAACGGTAGTCGTTTCCCTCCCTTTTGAAATTACCTTGTGATCTGTGAAAAGAACCTTGACCTCTTCCTTAAGACCCCCCCCCCCCGTCTTACCCCCTCTTAACTAATACACCCCTTTCATGAAACCCCTCTAGCTTCGGATTCTTCTCTTTATTATTGCTCTTTTATTTACTCTTGCTCCCTGAGCCTTTCACGTGTGCTAATCCGTTCCAATGTGCATATATACATATAGATAATAAATATATAAATATATATTAATAATACAAATGCTAGGAGTGCTCAACGTGAGCGTACCGGTAATGAGAATCGATTATTAATAATTATAACAATAAAAATGTACGTTATATTTATAATAATTTTAATAACGTTTATAATGGCACTCGAGCAACAGGCAACAGTGTATGTACATAATACGTATTAATGGAAGAAGGAAACCACTATAATCGACTCGTGAGCGTAACATTTTGTTTAGAATAAATCGTAAATTGACCAAGAATGTGATTGTGATGCATCGTAATATCTCCCAGAGTCTGGACCTGCCAGCCTGCCCTTAACGCACCCCGCACCCAACTAACAGCTTGTTTTTCTATTATGATTTACCAAAAAAAAAAGAACACAGTACTACAGATCAAGATATTAAATCCCACTTGTGTCCCAGCAACCATCATCTATTTCTTTCTCTCCAGCTACGTCTGCCCAACAGTATCTTGAAACGCTTGCAAAATAATAACCCGGATATCTTCTCCACGTCGTGAATAACCTTATCGATGAAGATTGCTTTCATATCCCGTAACAACCTGACGCGCAAACCGCAATAACCGTACGTCGTTTCCATGGCACGTTGCGGCAATGCTTTTTCCTGTAACAATAACCCTGGCTTCATTCCGTACGACGTCAAGTGATCCTGGCTTGTTTAGAAGTTCCCAAAATCGTAGAGTCCCAAACGCAATTGACATTTTTTTGTTTTTCTTTTTATAACGAACATTCGCGTTATCGTTATCCTGGACGTTGATTCGCGTTCAAACAGTTATCATTTATTTAATACGAGAAATGAAAAAAAAAAGAACTTTTATCGAATCAAGAATGTCCAGCGTGTCAAGTACATACCTGTATGCTACGAGTGGAATTTTCTCGCGGTTATCGTAGTACTGTGTTTGCCATTCATTTATGATTTGCTGGCGTACAGCCGTAGCGCAACACCCGAGCCAGGCATTCGAGCAGCCATTTCGGTACCACCGACGCTGACCGTGTCCGGAGCGGCGAATAAAGAACGAGGTGGACAGCGAAAGAGCCAAGCTGTTCAACGATCGCACACCGGAGGACTGGACGGAGCTCCACCTCGTACACCCAGCCCGACAAAGAGTAAACTAAACTTCCTCGAGGGATTTAGGAACACCCTACGGGCACGCTCGCCCGTTCGCAGCAATTCCATCCCGGTGAGCAGATTGTTTTCATAGAAAGAAAGAAAGAGAGAGAGAGAG
>JARPRG010000286.1:463630-504525 GCA_031001745.1 Hartigia nigra
CACGCTCGCCCGTTCGCAGCAATTCCATCCCGGTGAGCAGATTGTTTTCATAGAAAGAAAGAAAGAGAGAGAGAGAGGAAAATGAAAATGACATAAGTTTTAAGGAGATTGTGGAGAGGGATAGAATTATTTAAGGAATTATATAAGACCTTCCTTCCGAATCGATGTCCTAGGTTCTTTTATAGAATTCTTACTTGCAGCCAAGGGACACTTCCGCTTCTTCCTCTTGATGCCTGTCGCTATCCGCTCTCTATTGCATTGCCTTCTGTTGTTGCGATGACAAACCCTCGGTTTTGTATTGTTAGAAAGCAACAAGCGAAACACGGTATCAGAAAATAAGAAAAACTGATAGAGAAACACTGATTAAAAATACGAGCGAATGATACCATACGAGATACACGGTTATATCCGCTTCTCAGTATACAAAGAGACAAAATGATAAAGTACAAAATGTGTATGATAATGTGTCTAGTGCGTTACTACCGTTTAAGATGGAGAATAAAGAAAAATATCTACTGTATTTAATCTACAGACTCCGTCGCGTCGGTACTTAACCAAAAATAGCACCTTGGGTGGTGGTCCTATTGTATTCTACTACTACTACTACTACTACTTACTGCTACTTACCAAACTACTAGTTTTACTACTACTACTACTATCGCTATTACTGTTATTACTACTACTACTAGTATTAATATCACTACACTATCACTACTACTGTTATCTACCAATGGTTGAGCATGAAGTTCTGGTGCACGTGTGAGCACGTTGGACAATCGCATGAAGATGGACAAGGGTGCAAACAAGGAAACAGGATTCCTTTTAAAACCACGGATTCCTCAGGTCGCTCCAGGTGCTCGAGTAAGATTAGCAGCAGACTGGGGTAAGCTGCACGCAGGGGATGAGCTTGTTGTCTCTCATCTTGATGGACCAGGACTGGTTGTCTCTCCTGTGGATGCTAAAGAGGAATTATGGATACCAGCCAGTCTCATTCCCAACTCCTCGTTCAGTAGAGCGTGGTCTTTCAGACCACGAAAGTCTGATTCGGAGAAGAATGTCGGCAGTCCTCAGAAATTGCCGGAAGAGAAATTCTTGCCTAAGATACTAAACGCAATTTCCCCAGTGAGGGCAATGGCTGGCGAAGTAGCTAGACTTTCTGTAGAAGTATCACACGCAGAAGGGGCATCTATTGTCTGGAGAAAAGAGGGTGAAGATCGTAACGTCAAGCAAGATAACCGTTATCAATTTCATCAGAATGCAGGATTCGTATATCTGGAAATAGCCCGTTGCAGATCCTCTGATTCCGGAGTATATCACTGCAACGTTCAATCCGAGAAAGGTTTCTGCTCTGCTAAAATTACTCTCTGCGTAACGGGTTTGTAATTGATGAATTTTATATCTCTCATACCTCTTTACGTCGATTCCATTAAACAAGATTACAATCTTGTACTACAGGTGGGAATGGAACTACCTGGGCACGTGTTCTGGGAACATCAAAAATTGAAGTTGACTGGGAGAAACGAGAAGCAGGTCTTTGCAATCTTGAATATAGAACAATACCGTCCCTAGAATGGATGCCTATAATGAATGAAGTCAGAACCCCGCCAGCAATACTAGAACTATCACCAGGAGCTTCATATAGCTTTAGAGTAGTAGGAAAAAATGGAAACGCCACTTCACCCTCGGCTGTTGTGACTCTACCATTAGACGAGGGTTCCAGTTGGGAAGCCGAACAATTCATTGGACGATACTTAGAGCTGGACGAATTAGGTAAAGGAAGATTTGCCGTTGTACGTCGTGCCAGGGATAGAGGAACAGGACAGGAAGTGGCTCTCAAACAGACACCACGTCACAAACAGTCCCGCTTGCTCACTCGTGCTGAATACGAACTATTGGCGTCTACGCATCATGGTAATATCGTAAGAGCTTTTGCCCTTTTCGAGAATGCACCACAACCAGGGGTAGACACCATTATATTGGAATTGTAAGGATTCTTCACTTGACGTATTATATTAATATAATATAATAAGAAAGGTCCAATGTAGTTCCTTCGTCATGCTTATAAAATTCTTTTTCAGAGTTCGAGGTCCAATGCTTTTTGCATACTTAAGTGAAAAGACTGACTATACCGAAGCGATGGCCAGCAAATATGCAAGTCAATTGCTTTCAGCGTTGCAGTGGTTGCATTATCGTCGTATTTATCATTTGGATTTAAAACCAGAAAATGTATTAGTGGACCAAGAAACCGGAGTAGTAAAGCTAGTAGACTTTGGCGAGGCTGTCAGGGGACCCGTCGATGAAGTTGTTCCTCCAGCTGATTTGGAATTTGCAGCTCCTGAATTGGTGCTTGGCAGACCTACTGGTTCTCATACTGATATGTGGGCTGCTGGTGTTTTTATTTATGTACTTTTAAGGTACGGACATCATTTTAATATCTATAACTTTTTTATGTTTTGTATATTATTTTTCTTCTTAGTGGTCTGTCACCATTCCTGGACGATTCGGTCGAGGAAACGACCGCCAATATTCTGAAATGTGATTTTTGCTTTCCTGACGAATACTTTGAGACAATATCGAATGATGCGAAAGATCTTCTTGGGAGATTACTGTGTCTTCGTGGAGAAGATCGCGCTACTGCACAGACGTGCTTAGAATCTCCGTGGTTCAAGGTATTATTTTTTTAGATGCAATATATACTTTTGATACTTATCTTCGAAGATTATAGGACTTACGAGTGTTTCGTTGCTTTTAGGTACCAAAAGGTGCTACAATACCCTCGACTAGAATGGCAGCATTTACGGAGCGTCGTGCCCATTGTTCCAAATCGCATCAAGACCATAATGATAGTTTTTATTCTTAAAGTTACTTACTGAATATGTTATATTTCATTAACAGTTTATAAGTAAGGACGAACAAACTTTTCTGTAAATAACAAGATGTATTTAAGTTTGTATATCATTGTTTTTTTTTATTTGCCTATATCTTTCCCTAATCTCTCGTATATTAGGAACACTCAAATATTTACTTATTTCCGTAATTTATAGTAATTGCTAATTAGGTTACCTGTCCAATTCTTATTTAATGATCGATGATTTTGAACAAGTGAAGAAACAATCTAATCCGAAGGCAATGGCAATTCATATAAACTGCAGGAAATACAATTTTCAAACAGATATTTATACGAAAAGATCGAAATATTTATTAAATATATTTTTAATCAATATTCCAAACATATCGTTTGCTAAATTAATATAATTATTATTATTTTGCAAATTGTAACTTTTCAATTTTATAGCGAATTATTAGATCGTCATTTTACTAGTTCAGTTCCTCCTACTCACAGGTTGCCTATCCTTTGGTCTGAAGTTTCCGTAACAAGTGTTTAAGCGGGAATGGTTTGTAAACGGTCCGCGACAGGCGATTCGGTCGTTATTCGGAGTTAAATTTTTGGTGGTGCTACGAAATTTCGTTAAAAGTGTTAAATGCGTGGTTGAAGGAGACATCACGGATCCTGGCTGCTGTATTTTGGTCAGAAAAAAAGAGTTTTAACAAGCTTGCATCCTCAGAACCAGATTATCAAGAGTTAAACATGGCCGAGAATGCTGTTGAAAATTTGGAGGAGGACAACTCCGTAACGATGCTGGACGTTCTGCAAGAGGAGAATCAACTGGAAGAAGACGCTTATGCTGTACTTGGTGCTTCCGATGATAAAAATTGTACCTTCAATAAGGTTAAACTTTATTTTCACCTAACCTCTTCTCATGCTTTACTTCAAAACCTGTTTTCTTCACGAATATTACGACCCAACGCGACCAAAGTTTACGGATGAAATGTCGCCTGAATGTTGTAAGTTATGCTATTTTGTTTACTCTTTTTTTTCAGGGATATATTAGACAAGCTCTTTATGCTTGTAAGACCTGCTGCCCGCAGAAAACACGTGCAGCTGTTTGTCTAGCTTGCAGTTTCCACTGTCATGAAGGACACGAACTTATTGAGCTTTACACTAAAAGACATTTTCGATGCGATTGCGGAAACTCCAAATTTGGAGATAAAAAATGCAGTCTAGATCCTGTATGATTTATTTTTATTCACTGCCCATAATGTCTTCCAATATGCATGGTTTCTTATGTATTTTATATCTCTTCAGGCCAAACCTGCAGCTAATGATGAGAACAAATACAATCAAAATTTTGATGGGGTTTATTGCACATGCTCCAGACCATATCCAGATCCCGAGGATGTTAACAATGACGAGATGCTACAGTGTGTTCTTTGTGAAGACTGGTATCATTCCAAGGTAATGACTGAGAAATTAAATATGATTTATAGGTATTCAATACTTATTTATTCTATTTGTTTTCAGCATCTGGATTGTAAAGAAATTCCTGATTCTGATTCATATGGCGAAGTGATCTGTGCAGGTTGCATGAAAAAGCATTCCTTCCTATGGCATTATGCTTTCAAACATTCAGGTACTGAAATGAAAAATCAATCTTAAAAGAAAACCTTTATTGATCATACGATTCAATGAAACCCTTATACTGTTGCAGCATCAAAAACCACTAAGAATGATTCTTCTGAAACTAAAGAAGATAAAGTAGAGGTGGTGAAGCTTCCTGAGGGATGCACCATGCCTGAAAGAATTCTGCCTCATTCGGAAAGTGGTTTTTTCTGGATAGAAGGTTGGAGATCGTCTCTCTGCACCTGTGATAAATGCAAAGTAGTGAGTTTCACTCTATTCCCTTCTACTTATTTACTCCGATAAAATGGATAGTATGACTTATTGTTTCTATTGCAGATGTATAAAGAGAATGAGCTAGAATTTCTTCTGGATCCTATGGATAGTGTTCAGGCTTACGAAGAGGCCGGTAAAGATAATAAACGAGAATCACAGTACGAAAGAGGCATGAAGGCATTGGCCTCCTTGGATCACGTTCAACAACTAACGGCAATCGAGGGTAAGTACAATTTTATTAATTCTACTTAAATTCCCGACTTCCTAGGGAATTCGCTTGTCAAGTAGCTGATCCTCATCTCTGCCAACAGAGTACAACAACATGAAGGAACGCCTGAAGCAATACCTTCAGAAATTTGCGGAAAACAAGAAGGTGGTCCGCGAGGAAGATATAAAAGAATTCTTCTCGGAGATGGAATCAAAAAAACGTCCGAAAGTCGTAGTGCCCACTTTTTGCCGTTGAAGACACCCAGGGCCATGTCAGTATCTTACATTGAAGCGTAAATTATATATGTTTTTATTCCGTATAATTAGACCGATAAATATTGAAGCTATTATGATATAATCTCAGAATTGTAAAGAAATGCATATCCTATCTGTGCTAGGTAACGTGATAAATAAAAGAGCAACATATTTGTATTATGGGTGATCTATTTATTGCAGCTGGGAAGAATCGATCCACTATAATCCTTTGTACTATACAGTGCTATTATTTCTTTTCAGCTGTGTACATACTGTATTATATTATGTTAATTATGGTACGTAAACATATATGACAGACATAAATATCAACATCGAAAATAAACGAAATTTCCTTAAAATTGTTAACCTCTTGGTATATAAAATATTCTTACCAAGAACAAAAATATTATGACTAACATTAAATAGAATTTCATTATATATTACACACGGACATTTATAACGTTGCTTATTATTGGCCAACGACTCCATTACCATTTTTCAAGTGGCACAGTGTATTATTGTTATTCAGTTGCAGAGGTATCACTAATATCGGATCATTGTACTTTGGAATATCCGTATAAAGAGACCAAGTTTTTTCAATACAGTCAAAAATTCCTGCAAAAAGTAAGGACCATAATAAGAAGAATAATTATGATCATCAAAGTATATAAAACACAAGGTGTATCCACTTACCAACTGCAATTGTTTTCACATAATCATCTGGTCCAATCTCTTGAAATACTCTATATTCATTGTCAGTTTGATCACTTAAAATGTCAATGACATCTTGACGTGTTTTTGGAGATGCATGTCTGCATATCGCTGCCATTCTATGCTCGCTACTAGGTATTATCAGACCATCCACTTCCGGTACCTTTAATCGCAGGTATCTAAACAAATATTTAACATTTCAGGTATGGCAATTAGCTCATACAATTAACTTGTAGAAGATAATAACTTGAAACTATAAGACACACTTGTTACAGTGGAATATATTCTCTCCAGGACTTGCTGTCAGGATACTGAGTTGTGATTGAGTCCCGCCGTGCTCTACTGGTCCCACTTCAGCGTTATGAAACATGCGGTCACCTTCTTGCGTCAAAAAAGTCATATTTACAGAAAATCCTTCAGCAGCACCACACCCTTCGTTCCTTAGGACTTGTTGAGCCTCGACAAAATTCTCCACGCCGAGTAGTGACCGGGCCAGGAAGTACCTGGCTAAAGTAGTAAGACAGTTTCTGTAATTTCGAGGTCAGGATAGTAAATTGTAAACAAGGACAATCTAAGGACTCACGTGTCTTGCCAGAACGTAAGTTATTGGCACTTAGCGTATTCACAGTGTAGACAAGACCATGGTGATTGTAGCCCATAGTGTAACCTGGCAAGAAACCAGCATAGCTTAAAGAAGTAAATTTTTCTTCTCTCAAACCAGGTTCTATAACGTGAGCGCTCACGAGATACCAATGATTAAGAGTCTCTGCTAACGCATCCTCCGTGTGTCCCAAAATCTCCTGAAATTCTTCTATTCAATAAAATAATACAATAATAAAAATATAAATATTTGACAAACCTGGCCAGACTGATTACACATCACAGTGGAACAGCCTACAGGTTCAGGATTTCCCTGGATTTTGCCAACCACATTGGGTACTATGTCATCTAGATGCATTAAAAATAACTGAAAGAGAAGAAAAAACTATTATAACGTTTGCAGATAATTATTTTGTTTTACATAAAGTATCTATATTGTCCTGGTCGTCTTACGGTACGGTTCCTACGTAATACAAGTCAATCACCATTTTTACATTCTCATAGTTTTGTTCCGTCGTGCTAGGAATGCGCAATCATCTTACCAGGGTTGTAGATGTATAATCATTATCTAAATTCAATTCACATCGCAAATCATCATTGTTTTCTATATATATATTTAAAATTTTAAATCCCAAGATGGACGTTCATCATTAGATGAATCCTTGCTTAGAAATTCTAATTCTCCAAGTTTATATAGCAAGACAATATACGAACTTTATAAAAGGGTATCTTTGCGCCATCCGCAGTTCCCTGTATTTCTCTGACATACTGTGGAAACTGTTTGGTCACGCAGGCTAATGTCTCCTCATAGACATTTCGACCCTCCTCAGTCTCATAAAGCGGCAAGCTGGTCTCATTAAGCGGTCGATAATTATTCGCATAATTGTGAATAAGTCCGGAGAATGTGCGTCCCTGAAAATGGAGAGTCCGATTTATAAGGAAATTTAACGTTAATGAAAAGTATGCTAATTTCATCCATATAAAATTCTTTATGACAATTAAAAAATAATCTCATTAAACACGTCGAGTCACTCCTAAATGTACACAAGTTTTATTACTGCTCTTAAGTTAATATACGTTTAATGTCCTAATCATCTAATATTAATGCATTCATGTTTACATACCAACAATCATTTTCTGTACTCGGATTGCAAAACTATTCAAGCGTTAAAGAACAAGATCTTGGATACATTCCTTTCAGCTACTTCTATCTCATTATGCAATAACTATAGAGTATCAGCTGTCTTAAGGAATAATGTCTGAACAATTCGGGATGCTCGTGGACAGATTTTTCCATTAGATAGAACGATAATAACGTGAATATAAATTATGTAAATTACAAAAAGGAAAAAAAAAAGAAAGAATTATGCGTTAATCATGTACTCGTGAAATTTCGTAATACAACTTTTTCAGTTTCGCAGAATGATGGCACTGCGAGTGTTTGATAAAAAAAAAAGGTATGTATATTGATTGATATTTTTCTTCTTCAACAAGATAAATCACGTAATAATAAGATATGCAATAGACCAAGATAGTCAGAGGACAATAGTCATAGTTCCTTGCTTGCAATTATTTCTTGATTGTCGTTTTTTTTTTCTCGGAAATTACCCGCCTCTTTTATTTAACACGATTACGTATTCTCTGCCGAGATACATAAGATCTGTACACGGAAGAAAAATAAAGATCTCTACGCGCCATGGAATTGATTGGCTTTGACTTCAGCGATAAAAAAAACTTCAAAATTCATGAACGACCCCAGCAAACACTAAGTAATAGTTACGTATCGGCAATGTTAAAATGTCTTGTTCAAAGATGCAATAGTTATAAAACATTTCATACACGTAATTGTTATATCTCTGAGTAAGAAATTGTAACATTGCCGATACGCAACTATTACTTTGCGTTTGCGGGGATATTTAAAGAAACATACATAATAGGTTTTTCTACGTTCATACATAACCACTAATCACCTTTATAACGTAAAAAAGGTTCTAATCAATAATTATGTTGATTATCAGGGCGCGATCTTTCAATAAAATATATTTCTAATTATTTGTTTAGATTATTACGCTTTTATGGCAATTAACATTTAATAGAATGATTATTGATTAGCACTGCAGACCTTGATCATCCCGTGACATTAATTGTGATATATTGTCATGCACGTAAATAGAACAAGTAAGCAATATTTTCGCATAGTCTATTTATCATTGATTTTAATGACCACTACGATAGGACAGACTACAAAATAATATAATTAGCAACGCACATATATGGTTAATAACTGTAAGGCACGAAGTCAATAAATTCTTTGTTGAAAGATATCAATTATGGAGATAGTCTAATTGGAGATGCCGATCATTAAGGGAAATAATAATAATAAATTAGAATATCGAACGGAATCAATGCCAATACTAAGCAATAACTGAACTCTAATAAATATTGCGTCTTTTATATCCTGTGATATATGCATAATCGGTAATACGTATAGATATATATACGAGTAAAAAACATTCTAAACAATAACCTTGAACAGTTGCACAATTCTAATTAATCTTGTGCACTAACGAGATAAAATGTAAACGCACAAATGATCGACGATAATTGTATTTTTAACGGCACATATTATATATGGATTATCCGATCTATTACTTACGATATCAAAACCAATTTCATAATGAGTTCCTCTTGTATGAATTACGGGAATGGCATTTCTTCTGCCGATTCCTTCTTGAACTTCGTTAGCCATTATTATTTTTCTTCGTTCCTTTTTTTTTCGGTTCCAAACTGTAGTAATAAGCTTCACCTGTAAAATCCACGAAATTCAAAGTCGTTTTATCAGATTTATTATTGGCGAGTCAACAGACACATCTGACAATGTTCATAAGACTGATCTGTCATTCTAAATATTCTTAGACGTTATCGCTTACGTTATAACAAGGTCTTTTATTATCTATTAGGATAATGTAGGACACATAATCGCAAAAGAGATATTTTTTAATAAGTGCAACGCATCAGCCTCGAGGATTGCTATAAGCGAGTGGATTTTGTGTTTAATCTTTTTTGTGAAAATAATAGAGAAATACAAAAAGTTAAAGCAGTACCGATCTTTCCTCACGTTTAAACTGCGAAGAGCAACGCGCGACTAAACGAACCACAAAGCACCTGGCTATGTTGAAGACTAAACTACCTCTTATCGACTTACCCGACTACAGGCTTGCGTGTCATATAAAAATTCTATTAGGAATGGCTCGACCGCTGTAACCTTGGAAAATTACGAAGACTCGAGGGATACCAATTTACTATTGCAGAGAAATACCAAATTGTTAATTACGACTCACCATTACGTGTCTTCAGACTGAGATCTGTACTATAAAAACTTTGTTCGTCAGTCTTGATATTAATTCCTCATTCATTTTATTCTTAATGGAATTAAGAATAAATCAAATTACGTTGGATGACCGATACCGCTATTTCACTACTTGGGACGCCATTGTGGATGCTGCTTGCCAGACTTATGGTACACTTAATTCACTTTAAATATTCAAGACTAATTATTTCCCAAAGACAATGATTAATTAGTGTTTCAAATACCTCTTCAATGATATCTAATATATATTTTTCATAATTTCCAGTACTCCAAATTTGAATGTTGAATTTATTCGTTTTACAAATTCGCTCCAAGAAAGCGTATTAACGCAGAATATCATTTTCTCCAACGTCCTTGGTCCTCTAAAATCTTAATATTAATATTTACGCTTCATCAACGAAGATAAGCCATACGTTCCATGGATTTATATCTAACGGCATATAATTTTAACTGATACGAAACAAAGGCACGAGCTATTGTATTATCTGTATGTTTCATAGAAGCAGTAGAAGAGAGGGTATCAGTGCAATTCTGTCTAACAGTACAGAATTACATAAAAGAAGCTTACACGGATCACATGTTGTCAATATAAATATGAAAGAAGAACACTTATATCAAAAAGTAAAATTACACGTTGATTAAATGTAACTCTTCCATGATCTTATCAAAGAAACTAATTCTACATCGCATTGAGAATAACTCGACCTAATAAAATTACAGAACAGTACTAACAATTAAAATCGTTCAGTGTAGCATATTCTAATATTGAATTAACGTTCCGCTTATTCTCTGACTACTTTGCCTATATTACCAAGTAATTCGTTATAATCATATTTAATAAAAAGTGATTTTACGGAACATCATTCCAGTCAAAATACGCTTACAGATACTCTTCTAATAAGAACACTCGGGAAATCGTCTTATGAGATTTTATTCGACTTGATGATATTTTCTTGTTTATCTACATTCCCAGGCACACAAAAGGACAAAAGTATGCATCGCATACGTGAACGCTGCGTGTCTAACGATATTTACAATTATAAAAGACCATTCGGGAAAAGACATTGTGACGAGCATGTACACAAAGGTATTATTGTACGTTCTATTAGAAATGACATTGGCCCCCTTTATATATACGTAGAAGCTTGGAAGAAGCTGAAGTCTGTCATTGGGGAATCGAAGAAAAACATAAACTATGTTGTGTCGTATCCATAAAACTGTTAATCACCTGTAGGACTTGTTAATTAACGTCAGTTAATTACTGATCAGTATGCATTTAAAATTAACGGATAAATGCTAACGATCTAACATCATAACACGGAAAATCGTTAGTTCCATTTCCTTCATGGTTTATATCGAATTCTTTTGGTGTATATAGAACAGACATTATTTTCTTATATCGCAAATATAGCGTATAACGATTTTTCTTTATTCTTCCAAGATAAGGCTTCGTGATTTGCTCTTTAATCCATTCACGTTAACAGAATTGAAGGATTACTCGTGTGGCTTCTAAAGAAAAGAGGTCGCGACTTGCGTACCGATTTTTTTCGATATCTCTAAGCAGATTGATCTATCGCCAATCAAGAGGTCGTTAACGATATGAAATATATCGATAATGATAAAACGAAGGACAGAGAAATAAACGTAAGCATCGTTTATAGGATTTTGTCTTTATTATTCCGTCTTGTGCAATTTCTCTTCGAGAATCGATATCTCGTAATGTCGTATAGATATATCATAGAAATATTATTAAATATTACATAATTCACATTATTAAGACTAAAAATAACGTTAACACTCCTTTATACTTTACAAGGCTTCATTATTTACCTATCACCTATATCGCCGTAGAGTCCAGCTACTTATTATTATTTACGAAATCTCAATGTTCATGAATTTGCTTGAGAAGACTTTGAAAAATGGCGCGATAATGTGTTTTTTTTTTAATTTATATCCTCTTCGTTTTTTTTTTTCCATTTTCCTTAACCGCCTACGTTAGTTACGCCAATATTTCGTCTTCACGCTTGGTAAACAGTTTAACGCCCGTTTTTGTATCTTTTCTTATACGCAAAGTACATAGGATAAACGATAATTTAAAAATATTTTACAAGATCATTGTACTCGACGCTACTAAAGACTTTCGTAGACACGTATGTAATATATGATTCTAATCTTCTAATTGCCGAATACATAATGCCAGTCCTTAGGAATCGCCATGCGATATAAATTGGTATATCTCTTGATATATCACAGCCATATGACTTCTTAAAGACGAACTTTTTCTTTCTTCATCCGTTACAGCATTCCCCGAGCATGTACGTATTTCATTGGATCGTCATTACGATATAATTACATTGCAAATAATGTACATTCCATCACCCTGCCTGGCATACGGTATACACTTCATAAAAACCTTATTACTAACAGTGGATACAATAAGTTTAGATACTGTTAATTTTCCTTTTTCAAAATTGAAAAAAAAAACAATTTTTTTTAATAAATCCACGTACATTCAAGAATAAACCATACACTCTTACATCTAATTGGTATGATAATTCTCATTGGAAATGTGACCAAAGCAATTTACAGATGCTAATTATAAAAAGATATCGTACATACAGTTATAGAGGATTGTGTATATTACACTGTTAATTGTATTTACATTCTTACATCGTTGTTCCTCGGTTACGTTATCTCGAGGAAAAAAAAGTATTGATTATACAAATGCAAAAAAAAAAAGTAAATGGAAAAATAAATAACTCCCATATGTTCCGTACGGTGGTGTCTAAACATGTGGTATCGATAAATCCTAGTCAGAGATAAATCACTATGGTGATAACAACAGAGTGATCCTTTTGTTATAGCGCGAAGGTCATATTATTTAACAAGCGCATTATAAAATCAGACTTGGAACGATCAATTCTGCCGCAGATGAAAAGTGGATTTTTCGTAAAAGAATGACCGAATTCACGATATGTTCGAAATTTCTTCGTTAGCGCATTTTATTCTTTCTTCATTGATTCCTACATATGTACATGCTTATCGTGGAGTTGCGCGATATTGCATATTTTTTTTCATTATAAGACAACACGTAATCAAAAACTTTTTGCAGAATCGCACTGCAATTACTTGATGGAATTAATTGTTGAAGAACAATATCGTTGACGAGAACGAAGGATACGCGAGACGACGAGAGACATTAACGATTCGAATTGCTCGTGGATTCTTTTTTTGGTTTTGTTTTATTAAGCCAACAATAATATGTTACATCTCGCTGTGAGGTATCGTAAAATTTACAATGCTTCGTCGCGTTACAACGAGATCGTAGATTTTGAATTCGGACCATGTAGATTCAGCCTAATCGCGCTAGGGTCGCATACTCGCTTTTTATACTTTTTTTTTTGCTTTGCAATCCGATAAAAATAGAGGGTCCATTACGTTAATACGAATTACTGCGTTACGAGTAGGCGGCCCGTTGGTGAATGTTTGTCGCGTGGCTCGTTCGTAAGAAAAAAAAAAAAGAGATTAAAACGAAAAAAGAAAAAGAAAAAAAATATTAAGAGAATGTAATAAATATGAAAGAGTTAACGGCAATAAGAGATATAAGCACACGCTAGATCCGCAAATGATTTTAAACTATGTATACAGATTTTGTCGTTTCCAAATTTTCTTTTCTTTTTTTTCTAAATACCCTCAAAAGATCATTTACACGTCTCTTAGTATCTCCCATTCACTGCACTTTCACTGCTCTTCTATGCAATTATTTTTACTAAGGCTATCATTCAACTGTTCTGCGTGTACACACGTACACGGAATGATGACGTCAGAAGCGAGGAAACTAATTTTCCATTTTTCTTCGTTTTTTGCTTCGTTCACTGGCGGCTCTTCGCGATTTAGGTGCGAAAAATGTTACGACTTCGAGAAAATTATACTTGAGAATCATGCATTTCTAATCTGTGAAAACATCATAGGCGCCGCCATTACGATCGTTCACTGAAACATATTTTTATGCAAATCAGGATACTTATTAAACTCAGAAGAGCCGCCAGTCGTATCACATAGCGAAGCTAGCTCATCAAAGATTTTGATAAATCATTGAGAAATGATTGAGAAAAATGGAAAATTAGTTTCTTCGCTTTCGACGTCATCATTTCGTGTAGGCGTGCACACGTAGAACAGCTGAACAGCAGTCTTAAACGTGGTCACCTTAGCAGTTGGTGTTATAATCCAGTGAATAAATAAGTTAATTAAGGGTGAAGGAGGGGGCGAAAACCAGGAATGATTACGAGGATAATTCAGTGACAAATTCGGAAGAACGTGAAGAATCTCTCGTGTAGATAATTAAAGTATTTCTTTAATGACGCTTGGCCTCGCGATCGCACACTTTGTTATTAAACAAAAAAAAAGTGCTCGATAACGATTAATATTTGGAAGCTCACTCTCTTCGTAGAAAAAAAAAAGAGAGAGAGAGAGAGAGAGATTCTCAAAGATTTTAATTTCGTTTCATCTTCTTTTTTGTCATAGTATTGTTTTTTCGGAAAATATGTAATTTTTCATAAAGTAAAATTGGGCTGACTCGTTAACACTGATCGTAAACACAAAAACGTTCGTTTCAGTCTTGTATGTGATCCTATACTCTTGGCGTATTTTTGGACCTGGTTAGTAGGCTCAATGAGAGATCATCATTAGCAACCTCTTCATCAGGAACAGAACCAGTCCGTACTATTCCAATAGAGTCCTTGGTCAAGTGTAGCTGTCTCTGCACACTCCCTTGCTTTAATCGTGTGTGTCTGTCTGTGTTTTGCTTTTGTCCTATTAATTCATTACTTCTAGCAAGCTGCCGTGTGCTTTGCTCTCTGGGCCGCTATTCTCTGGCTACGACGTAACGTGCGCGGTGGAGATTCCGTGTCGCTTTCCTCTTCGGAATCGGAATTATCCATGGAACTCTTACCTGCGTATCGCCAGCTGGCTATGGCACCATCCCACTGTAAAAAAAATAGTTCATTTGATCTGACTGATTAATCATCTTTTCATTTGTAATCATGGATCGCAACGATACTTACCGACGTGGAGACAATTTCTTGATGGAACGGATGCCAGCTTACGTCTCTAACGCACCCTCTGTGTCCACTTAATGAACTTACTATCCTTCCGGTCAAAACGTCATAGACTGTGTAACAAAAGAAGGGCATATCATCCTTTGAAAATTTTAAGTACGATACTGTTGCTCTTCTGTTTTCTTATTTTTAAGTCATGCCTCAGTCGTATTCTGATAAATATCTTGAAATTAACCCGGTATTTATACGTCTTGGGAAATGAGTGTGCTCTTTACATTTTAAATGGACTCACTGTCACGTCGATCTTGAGTAAGAGATAGAAAAGTAGCTAGAAGGACAAATACAATCAGTCGCATACCATTTATTGCACTGAAGACAAGTGCACTGAACCTACAGTACTTTCTATCGCTCTCAAGGACATTCAGGATTATTGACATTTTCTAATAGCAATCAAGTCTAACAGTAATCACTACTTCTGGTTAATTGTTACTCAATATCTTGGCGTAACTGCAGCTTACATATTTAACGATGCAGTAATATGTTATTTCATATCATGACTTACTTATCACTCGTCCAGATGCACATCCTGTATATATGTATCTCTGTCCAGTTGTGGCGGCAGGTGAAAAATGACAGCGGATTAAAGTTTGTAGAACAGAATGGCCGCGGTAGGTCATAATACTCGTGTCACCCTCTAGCATATTTCTTGCTCTGTACACTAATGAACAAATATTTAAAGATTAAAATAAATAATTCTAAATTCATTTCTGTTTCACCGTGAGAACAATATTAGGTTATTTACTTACATCGTTTAGGTACCCGCTGCCATCTATAATCCCAATTCTGATTTGCTACGGCTTTACGAGTGTTTTGCTCAGCATTCTGACCGGAAAAGGCTCGAACATCCCATAATTTAATAGTCTGATCTTTACTATTAGTCACCAAATGTCTGCCATCTCCCCTTGGATCGATATACGTAATACCGTCCATGTGTCCCGCAAGAACACCCACCGGATGTGGATCAGTTTCACTCAAAGTTCGTCTGTCCCAAACCTTAATATATCAAGATATTACTACAACTTGCTATAGATATAAAAGTAATCGATAATTATTATTAAATATAAAATTCATTCAATACCTTGCACAATCCATCGTCTCCTGCACTGTACAAAATTTGTGATGTATTATCCGCGAAGGCAACTGTATTTACATCATCATCGTGACCCTCAATCTGAAATTATTGAAGATTGTTAAATGGAGATTATTTTTAATTTATTGTTACTATAGTTTACACGGACCCTGAGAGCACGCTGGTGACATTCACGGTCGTATACGTAAAGAAACCCATCATTAGCGCCACCGAGAATTTCACGACCGTCGCTTGAGAAAACTAGAGAGAATATACAAAATCTCCGGTCTTCCGGGCACAGCGACAACGACTCTTGATTGCTAGAGTCCCCGTACACAGGACACAGGTACACTAAAATAAAATGTTTTAAAAACACTGATTTCGCTGAGGTAATTTTACGATAAGATAAGAATAAGTCTGGGAAAAGTGCAACGCAATTTTTATATGCATTTCTTACGTAATGTATAATACTCACAGCATTCTGACCAACTGGAGTAAACAATGTAGTTGCCATCTGGACTGAACGCAGTGTCTAAAATACTCCATCCAACGTCGCGAGCCGAAATCTTTTTAAACTCCAGAAATTTTCCGTTGTTCGTGTGATACAGGCGTAAATATCTGTCTGATAATTTATAAGGATTTATGTATGGAGATGCTGCTTATCGATACCCTGCATGAAACATGAGAAATTCTATTTGTTTCGTACCTTGACTGGCAGTGAGAAAGAATCTTCCATCTTTGGAATAGGAACCACAGAATGCTTTACTGTTATATTTTGCTACTTGATACATCTTGTTTGGCAAAAAACTGCTGGTTATTTTGCATTTCTGGCCTGCACTGAAACCAGGACCAAGAGCTCGCTTCTGGATCATGGAGGTTACTGATACATTTGGTCCACTGCGATCCTCAACAAGACCACATGCTTGTTTGGTCGCCAGGCTTATTTCACTTCTCTAGGGATAATATTAAATATTTTAAAGTCAAAATATGATTCAATTGACGTAATGCAGTATTTTACAACTTACATCAAGTCTCGATGTGTTTGGTGGAGAAGTAATACGTGGTGGTTGCGAATTGGCAGCATATTCTTCATCTGAATCTTCATGTTCCGAGGATACAATGTGTACCTGCCCGCTGCAATCGAAATATTATTGTGATTTACTTGGTTTAATATGATTGACAGTTATATAATAACATTGATTCTTAGTTTCTCTTATATACCTAAACAATTGGCCCATGGTCTATTTGAGATTCCTCTCTAACACTCTCTAATACATTTACTATAAATTTTGTAACTTGTCATATAAGCATCGTATGAAATTTCAATCTTTCAACGACCTTAAATAATTATTTCTCTCTAATATTATTCACTGTCTTATTTCACTGAAAAATAGGATAATTTATTTTGGTCAATAATGGCGTCACTGATGTCCTCAACGCAATTTCGTTAGCTTAATTAAAATTGATTGAATCTTAATTTAAATTAATATGTTTAATTTAATCACGGAAGAACACTTAGCAGCACGGTACAAGGATCTGAGTTAGACTAGAAAGATTATTGCAAGTGCACTTAGCTTATTAGAAAAACTTTACTTATTACAATATTGTCACCATTTGAAACACACGACATGCTGAGACTGCTAAAAACTCTTATCTGGCCAAGACTACCATTTGTAGAAGTGTACATGGATGATATATACTTATTACAATATAATATATGATTTGCCAATCTATCTAATTTGCACAGTTGTTGTGTATTCTTTTGATTTAAAAAAATATAGTAATTTTATTGGCAATAAAGACAGAAATCCACTAGAGCGATAATCATACTGAAGCAATTGAGAAATACGATTTTACATATTACAACTCCATCTCTTAGACAACCTGATTATGAAAGATACTAGAAAGGGGAAACTATGATATGGCCCATTTATAAGATAATTTTTTACATAGCCAATATACACAGTAACATAATAAATAATAGAATGATCAGAAACAGTTAATCCTTGATAACAGGGTCAGGATAACAATATTAACCGTCCCTAATATGAAATATTTTAATTATAATAAAACAAACAATCAAATTGTAGCAAAGTAGTCGCTTTCAGTAACTGTAAGGTACCAAAGTAGATAACTACGTTTCAAAAGTACGTAGTATTAAAAAAAAAACAAAGTGAGGTTATGATGTCCTCTAGTCTAACGATTAAATTTTATTTTAGATTATAAATTTATTCTGAAAAAAAAAACCAAATATTTGATGTGTATTAATAGTAATATGATACAACGATAATAAATAATATGGAAGACTGACGAGGTGGAATGCAAGATAAAAAAAGTAATAAAGGTTAAGACGTTGACGGAGATGGGAGTTTTTGACGTAAGATAATAATTGGCCAACCTTCGTATGAGATATTGCAAAACCGCAGCAAGGCCCGGGTCCTGGTCGAAATCCATACCACGTGAATTGATGCCTCCCATGCAGACGAGTAAATTAATAAAATACTGTATTATAAAGGGAACGAGAGTGAGGAGATATACTAGAAACACTGCAATTCGAAGTGCGCCCACTGTTGGCTCATGAAACGCACTCGCCGCGGAATTGGAAAACAAAATTTTACAAGTGTTTTTGTCCACCGCGCAACATTCAGCAGCGTAATGAAAATATAAATAACACTCGATAAAATTGACGGACGTGTATTAGAAGAGTCGTGCGACAATCAAAGCTGCGCTTGGATTGCCGACCAATTGTTTCTCGGTGGGCTCGCAGTTCCGAACTTTTAGCTGGAAAACCTGTCAGAAATGCGCATTACCACAACCGCGCTCGTCCGAATCGATTGTCGTTGATAGTTACCACATATTCCGTACGACTCACGTCGAACTTTAAGGCGGATTCGCAGATTTAACAACGATAGCCGCCAATTTTTACAAACGTCCAATTGCAATTAATTACAGTGGCGTTCATGCGAATTTTCACCAGGTTCATTGGTTGCGTCTACGCTCGCGCGTGAGATCTGGAGGATCTCATTAATAAACTTTTTGAATTCGAAAGTTTCTTGATCTACAATGCATCAGAAATGCAAGACTTGTGTGTACGTGATATTATTGATGCAAGAATCCAATCAATTTCTTAAACATGAAGCTTTCCGTTTAAAAAGCTTTTAGCTAGAGAAAAAATTTCATAATTCAGTGGCAGCCCCATTTTTTCAGTCCATTGCGAAAAACTTTGAATATCAAAATTGAATCTATTTCGAAAGTGCTTTCCGTCCTGAATGATTTAAAGTTCATAGAAAACTGCATGATGTATCATAACCTGAACTTCATGAGCAATAGAACTTAACTTCTCCGTGTGATCGTTGTCGAAGATCGTACTAGATGGATTCGTAGTATTCTGGTGAAGCGCATGCTTAAAGAAGCTTGTCCCTCCTCAGATATACGAATTTAGTCATTGTTATGGAAAGATAAATAAAACCTGGCCATGAAAGATTTTTCTCATACACTTGGAGTTGTCTGCAGAAGGAAAAATTTCAACGATCTGTCGCACCATTTCCTTTTACGATTACTTCAGCCTTCTTTTATCTTTCGCCTGACTTCTCTTTAATCCGTTTGACAATCAAAAAGCCGATGCTAACTATCAATAAATTTCAGCTACTCCATGACGAAAAAAAAAGGAAATTATCCCTCAGGAAGGTTCAACACTGTCACGGCGTGCCTATTCCAATGAAACTAGATGACATATCATAGATTCTTATTCGGACAACCCACCCTGGAATTGTATTAGTACCATCGACAAAAAAAGAAATCAAGAAGATTATTTGTCCTGCAAATAAAACGAAGAACATTCTCAACAGGTAAATCGGGCTTGCGAGAATAGATAGGATTTCGCTTAGCTGCAAGCGAAGGTGGGATGATCAACCTTGGCCTAAAATCGTACAGCAGTAAAAAATTGTCTCCAGGGAAGGATAACTATCGATGATAGGATATCGACTGAATGCGTGAAGGTAGTAAAATATCAGAGGTAACATAGAACAAGTTGAATATTCCAGAAACCGAAAGAATGACAAAGGGAAATAGCGGATTCCTAGGAAAAGAGACCGACGCGCGTGCTGGATGCATGAAGTTGCAACTGAATAATGGGATTCTAGACCTTGGCCTAAATACTGAGCAGGGAATTAGGCAAATCGGGGAGCTGAAGTCGAGGATGCCGAGGTATTGATGCAGGCTGCTGGTTGACAGGAGCCCCTAGCCAAAGCTACCTGCAGCCCAGACCTATAATATCCAGGCAGGCCTATACCCTGGCCAAGCAGACGCACGCGCATTGCTATTCTTATACTAAGAGTGGGATCGCACAGGAACAAGGAGAAGGGGTCCTGTGTCCTGTTTACAGGATAACAGGATCCTTCTTCAGTGTCGCGATATACCCCGACACTACGAGGACGTTCTGTTTGTTCCTCGTAATGCGCTCCTAGTGGTGTACAACTGTCGTGCGGCAACAGGTGAGGATCCTGCAAATATTCCAAGACAATCACTACAATTGTTACCTGATACTATAGAATTGATGAACCTGGAGATAAATCACAGGAACAGAAGCCAGTAATCTTATAAACAACTCAACTCAGTAAGATTCTCCGCGTACTAATCTATTAAGTCACATAGAATATTGTACGTGAAACTGTAAGTTCATGGATTTTATCGTTCATGCGTAGAATCCAATTTAGTAAATTTCCTAAATCTCACGACGAAGCAAATAGGATTTCTCGCCTAAAATCCCATAGTAAAACAGTTGTACGAAATAGAAATCCAATATCTTATATCTACTATCTGTCATCTCTCATTCAATCTGATACACTTCAGTCTCAGGTGTAACATGGCGATATTCACTAGCTAATTTTGTCAAATCATTTGATGCGAAGTATTTATTCTAGGATGTGGGACAGAAGAATGTATTTCTGGCAATGACTATATTCAGTAGATATTCAGAAACACTTACTGTCCAGAAATCGTCGTTAACATCTTAAAGATGACTCTATTTACTATTTATAACAGCTCTATTATACAATACAACAGGCTAAACTTGGTATACCCTACAATTATTATTTTTACATACATCATAGATTTTATATTCTTTTTAATTTCACTTTATACCATCATCATTATCTACATATTGCTGCTATATCCATTACCAAAAAATGTGTCACAATATTCAAAGTAATTTGTAGCCCCTGTAACTGAACAACCAGGAACATTTTTCACATCACCCTCGTCCCACGAGGATTCATCCTTGAATAGGTTTCGAATTCCCTTTTGCTTCCTTAAAAAGATCCGCGCACATCGGAAGGGTCATACAAATTAATTATTCTTCTAAATAATTGTACGTCGGCGGATCTCTTTAGGAGTCAACTGTGTGCTTGACTTACACGAGATATAACTTGGCATCATCGTCCATGGTGGATTAATTTACATAGAAATGAATTTGGATATTGTAATTCCAACTGCTGCTATTTCAATTTTATTCGTAATTTAGCAAAATCTTATAAAGTACACGTAATTAAAAAGAAGTACCAAAAAAAAAGAATGAAAGAAAGAAATGTATGCTCGATCAATTAACGTACCGGACGCGGTAAAAATGTGTAACGCGAGACGAGTTTGGCCTTGTTAACCCCCTTGCATGTCACCACTGAGGACGAAGTTGAAAGCCACAAGAGAGTATATTGTAGTTTTCAGCGTATATGCCGTTACCTCTTTCGCAAACGTTTATACACAGTAAACTGTTTTTCTTTTTTCCCCTTTATTTTCTTTCGTTCCCCTTTCACTCAATTTAGGACTCTATTTGATGTTGAAAAGCGAAATTTCATTCGGATGGAAATATTTGTCTCCGACCGTCTCTTTATTTATTTTTAAATTATTTTTGCGCATCTAACAACTACCTACAAGGGTCCCTACATATTGAAGGTCCCAGGCCATTCGCTGAATTATTAAAGAGCAAATGATTAGTTATACATTCGTTTTATTTACTTTTGCCGTGGCACAGCAATTTCTCAACGGAGCCCCCCTTCTTAGAATATCTTGCTTTTCGCGACGTAATGTATGCAGGAGGGACGAAGCAGAGCATAACGCTAGGTGAAGTGTGAGAGAGCGAAGGAAAGGATGAAAGTGTGCTGAAACGAGAGGGAATAATAATAAAGATTAAGAAGAGAGAAACGGAAATGGAAGAGCGGCTTATAAAAGTAATGATTGCTTCTATGTAAAGGTCTTTGGCATTTTCATATCTTTTTGTAGCCAGTAACGACTCTCTTTGCTTGTGCTGGACCGTGTACTTTCTTATATACTCTTATTATTTATTTTTATCTTTTTTCTCCTTCCTCTCTTTTTCTTTTTTACCCAAAAAAAGGTCTACCATTACTCGTTTAATTATTTGTCCCAACTCTCCAGTGTACTCACCCCTGCAAGTTTTCGTATATGAAAGGGCGGAGAGAACTGTGGATGGGATAAAAAAAATGATGTGGGATAAAATAAAAAGCAGTAAAAACGCTTGTATACTTTAAATTATGAGTAGAAAAAGAACAAAAACAAAATCTTTATATTGAATCTTTTTCTGGATTTAAATCCAACGATGCGGCGTAATTGCCGTCGGAATGAGATCCTCCACCCACAGGTACTTCCTATTCAATTTATCAGTCGACCAACGAGCCAATTGATTGGCTCGGAAATATAGGGGACAATAATTGTATATCACATTTGCTGTGTTTCTACCTACATGTATATATAGTAACACTCGAGAAAACATGCAATCGAGATATCGTTTGGATCGGTTAATACTTTAAGAAAACAACGACCAGAAATGAAAATTGATGTAGACTGTGTCACGCAATCGAATCTTACATTTCAAGGCGTCTCGACGTCAATTCACTTTTATAGTGATCCTAAGTCCTAAAACCACCCCAATGATTTAACCTCTAGCAAATACCTTGTCGGACGTTACTTTTTGTATGCCTATGCAAAATTTTATCCGCATTTCCGATAATTTACGAGTGTCGACTCAGCTGTACTTTGTTATCGTGCTCGTACGAATATTCGAGGCTTTAAGTCCTTGAGAAGCGTCGTTAATATTCATTTTCATTGGAACAATGGCATGAAAAATGAAGCGAGCAAGGGAAGAAGAAAGGAATGTCAAGTGAGAGAATTAGAATGTCTCCGTTATGGATAATATTTCTTACATAGAGAATACCGAGCACCTCATCCTATCTTATAATATAAGGAGATTTAATTTATATTTGTCATACTTTATAGATATATCTACGTCCCCGACGTTCTCCCGTAATACCAGAGCGAGGTCATTCGTATGTCGAGCATACGAATGCATATACATACTAGTGAAAATACCTCTATCGTACGTGCTCCGAACATTTCTTAAGCAATTACGTGCCGTACCCAGACGCCATATATTATCCTAGAAAGATCCCTCTGGTCATATTAAACTTAAGTCCGTTCAATTTTATCCAGGAAATACTGGCAACTCGGTGAGACTAAAGTCTTTATCAAAGACCCTTATCTGTTTAACAAAATGTGTGCAGAGGCATCTTATAAAACGTAGAACATAGTTCTTTATCTGTCTGACCTACTATACTACTATAGGTAATATACTTCCATTTAGGCAATTCCCAGTACGTTATCTCACCTAGCAAATGCATGGTATTAATCTGCACAGTTACTACGTGCATTAGAGTGCACTGTTACGTCTTAATATAAGTAGACCAGTACTGCTTCAGGAAATTTGAATAAACCCTCGTTTTCTTTTTGTCAGATCGAATCTCACCCTATTACTAAACGAGTTTCTACTGCCCTTCGAGACGGGTGCTATCTCTATGGCACCCACGACTGCCATTTCATTAAGCACCCTCTCACAATTTTACCCACTTCGAATAAAATTGAAGGAAAATACAGACTGGGAGGAAATCGACCGTCCCACTTTCTAGGGAAGCTACGCGACCTTTGAAATATTTAAAAGTAATAACTGTCCTTGGTGAAACGAGTCGACGTTAGATTGTCAGATACTCTAATGCAATTAAACAAAAAATGGTGACGAACGTAGAACGCTCTCTGAATTAACGTTGATTCTGGGCTAACGAAGAGATTAATTAATACATGAATTTCTCTAATTGGAAACGTGACGTTCGTAAACGCATTTCCAGGCCATAGGAAAGTTCACCCTTCGCTGTCGCAAAGTTTGACAGCTGTCCTGAACTATTGTTAACCAAAGGCGGTGAATCTCGTGCACCGATTTTATCTGTGTAGCAAACTCTAATCGAATTACGTAAAATAAACGGGATCCTGTCTAACGAAGAGGAGCCTCTTCCCTGGAGGCACGTGATTCTATCATCGAACTTGGATCGTGACGTATTCGAGATCGCTCGACTGTTATACGAGCAATAATAATAACATGATATCTAACTATTAATATGATAACTCATAAAAGATTGTATCTATGAAATAATAGTTTCAACCTCCTAGCAGTAAGGCAGTAAAAGGGATAATAGGAAAAACATGAAATTTCGCTCAATGGAAATATTCCGAGTTTCGTAACAGCAATGAAATTAAAAAGAGGATAGTATCGGGCTTGACGTGCGTGTTACATTGTCAGAACCAGGGAACATATTACCGCTTTTATATCCTTTTATTTTCTACGTCATTTTTCTCCATTTTTTATTTCTTTGCTTTTTTTTTTTTTTAATTTTCTCTCTCCTCTATTCTATATTCTCCGACTGCGGTCACGCACATCACGCAATTTTCGAATAACACTCAACGACTCCCTGTCACTCAGGATTAGTCTTTGATCGACAGAACACCGAAAGACTGGTATTGGATGAGCGCCGGTAACATGTTCTCGAAGTTCAAGAGTAGCAGTGCACCGAATGCTCTCGAATCGAATCCCATATGGCATCAATTCGAAGTGGGCAAGCAATCCGCGACTGCTGGCCCGGAACATGTCTGGAGGATTTTGGATGCGTATCGAAAATGCGACGGCAAGGTAAGAATATATATTATTTCTGTATGGAAGTTGGATACGTATAAGGGAAAATGTAAATACTCGTGAATTTGCATTGTAAAAAGAGAAGGATAGGAATATATATTATTTTGTCTATATATTTTCGTAAAATCGCACCACTCTGGCAAAGCCATCTTGCATAATGCATAACGCGTTAATTCGGCGCTTCGCTCTTATGAATATTAATATTATTTATCTCGACGTTGTCACGTGAAGATATCATACAGCTGATCGTGAATCTTTCAGGAGGTGTCGATATTTCTCTTCGAGAAGCGATCCGTGGAGAAACTGCACAAGCCGAAGCGCAAGGAAACCGTTACGGAAATTTTACGTGTCGGTGTACGTCAATTGGAGCGTTATCGCCATCCTAAAATATTACAGGTAACTTTTATGGAGATGAAGAATAAATGATTCAGGTTCTTTTACCTTTTCGCACCTTTATGGATATTTTTAATATTTCCTATTTTTCATCAGGTGATGCATACTGTGGAAGAATGTGCAGAAACCCTGGCTTTTGCCTCTGAACCTGTACTAGCTAGTTTGGCTAACGTTTTAGCATTCGAAGAGCAGAAAGCCAATGCTATGGCACAGTCGTCCACTGCTCAGCAACAAAATGCACAGACTCCAAGTCATCGTCCAGTCTTCACCAAGGAATACGAGATGCTGGATATCGAGCTCAAGTACGGATTATTACAGGTAAGTTTTTATATAGAAATACAACTTTTATTGTAGACTACACGAGGCAACTGCGTTACAGATCACAGAGGCACTATCCTTTCTGCACTATAGTGGACACGTGCTCCATAGAAATGTCTGTCCAAGTAGCATCATTATTACGAAGAAAGGAACCTGGAAATTGTCCGGTTTGGATTTTATTGGTATGACATAAAATTTCCGTATAGAGTTGCTTTCTTATTTTTTACAAATATTTTTTATTTTATGGATATTGAGGGACTTAATGGTTATAGAGCGCGTGAGTGAGATAGATGGTTTGGAACCGGTGCCTTGTCAGTCTTGGACCAACAAATTATCAAAAATGGCTCAACCAAATCTCGATTATATTGGTGAGTAATGCGTTTGTATATAACGTGGGAATGTACAGAGCAATTTCATCCTATTTCCCATATTATTGGATTTGTTTGTTTGCCAATTCCGCAGCTCCGGAAGTGCAACAGGACCAAATCTGCAATATGCTGAGTGATATGTTCAGTCTAGGAATGGTAATATGTGCAATATTCAATCAAGGTCGTCCTTTGATCCAGGCGAATCATAGCTGTTCTTCGTATCTAAAGCAGCTTGAAACTGTGAGTATACTTTATTCAAAGTAGATTCGAAATTCGAAGTCTATTTGTAGCGAGAAGATGAAAGGGAGAATGAAAATAAGTATAAGAAAGTAGTGCCATTCGTTCACGTGGAATATTCCTTTGTTCGCAGCTTGTTGATCAAGTCCATAATATTTTACCGCGAGTACCTGTACCTCTTCAGGAAGCTGTTGTGAGATTGCTCCATAAGGACCCCAGACAAAGGCCTACTGCTCAGCTCCTCTCGCTGATTAAATATTTTAGGTAAAGGCTCTATATTTAGAATGGTAACCGGAGCTTCAATTAATTTTCTTCTGTGTTTCAGTGATCCCTCAGTACACGCTTTACAATTTCTTGACGTTATTAATATGAAGGATTCCACGCAAAAGGCACATTTTTATAGAAATACCCTTAAGGAAGTGCTTCCTTATATACCACGAGTGAGTTATTGTTTTATGTTAAAATCATTTTTTTTTTCGCAATTGCGATAATCAGTGCGACACTACTGTTTCCCTGTTTTAACAGAAATTATGGTATCAACATATTTGGCCCTATTTGCAAGCAGAATCAAAGTCGCAAGAGGCTTTTGTTGCTGTACTACAACCGATGCTCTATATTATACAGGACAGTACTCTCGAGGAATATGAAAAAATAATTCTACCGTCATTCAAGTGAGTCTTTTGTATTATATATATGATAACGCTACTCTGAAACGTAAAGTATATCCATTGTCCTGATATTTTAGAGCCGTTCTTTCGACTCCAAAATCGATTCAGGCGACCGTGATACTGTTGGAAAATTTACATTTAATTTTGGAGAAGACCCCACGGGACGATATTAGATCCGAAGTCTTGCCAGTTCTCTACTCGGCTTTTGAAAGTTCTACAATTCAAGTTCAAGTGCGTACAACCTTTATCATTTAGTAATCCCGATAAATTATTCCTGAATTTTGTCTTAATATATTCTCGATCCTTCAGACAGCAGCGCTGGTGGCCGTTTCCAATGTCACGGAATATTTAGATGACATGGCAATACGAAGGATAGTCCTACCGAAGTTAAAATTTGCCTTCGAGAAGAATTCTACCGACGTACGAATTTTGATCAATGTCCTTTCCTGTATTCTTGATCGACTGGACAAGCAGCAGATCATCGATGAGGTCCTACCACTCCTCTGGGAGGTAAAACTTCAGGAACCCGAAATTGTAATGCGGGTTTTAAGTAAGTGACATTACCTGTAAGAACATCGATACTATGCCAAGTTTAACGAAACATCCAAATTAATTTTTATTCCTGAGCTATATTTTACTAAAACTTATGGCCATTAGAAAAAAAAATGTTTTAATAGACTAAATCGCTGCAAGCAGTTTTTATTAGAAATTCCCTGCAACTTCATAAACTCAACTTATATTTATAAGCAAAGTATATTCCATTTTTAATAAGCCCGCCCCTGCAGACATTTACAGAATTATGCTGAACGATAAAAAGTATGGACTCTCGGTAAACCTAATGGCGACCAGGGTGATGCCCTCCCTGCTACCGCAAACAGTGAATCTGGCGCTGAACTTGGATCAGTTCACTCTGCTCCTGGAAGTTCTTCAGGAGATGCTTAACCACATAGACAGGCAAGTACTGAAACTTAATGTATATATTATATTTTATCTTAATATTATCATTTAAAATGTATTTTAAATTATGAAATTGTCGCTTCAAGGAATCAACGGAACAAACTCAAGCTTGATAACCTATCCCTGCCAAGTCCGGAAAGACACCGATCCTTGAGACATCAGTACAGTACCGACAATATGCACGCACCACCATTCAACATACCAAATCTCAGAATTGAACAACGTAAAACGTCATCAGCCGAGGATATGGCAAGAAAGAATTCGATCGGTACCGTTGCGATGATAAAATTGTAAAAAAGAAGATAATGTTAAGCAATAAAATTTATATAATTATTATAACGTTCTTCTATAGGTTCCATGTCGATGACCGCCTCAGCAGAAAATATGGCAAGAAAGAATTCAATGGCTGGTGAGAAAATCTGTCTAATAACAATTATTATACAATTATAAAGTCATATCCCATAAACTATATCTATGCAACAGGAATGTTAGGTAGCTGGTGGTTCGGTTCATCATCCTCAACAAACGACAGTAATTTCCTCCGCGTAGGAAGTACTTTCACAAGTCGTCGATTATCCGATAACACTTTAATGACGCCAAAGATACGTATAGCGCCATCGTGCGCAAGTTCACCAGGCGGTACACCAGGTGGTGGTTTACCGATTCGTCGACATTCCAGTACAGGACCTCAGGAACGTCGAGGATCAAACGTAAATCTATCACCGCCAACAGTAAGTAATTTATTAAAAAAACAAAAACAAAAAGGAATTCGTCTTGTACAGGTCTTATATGGATTTGCATAATTAGGGTGGCGGCATGCCGATCACAAGCAGCAGCGTCCCGTACCTCCTGAGTTCGAGTATGAACAGTATTCGCGGCTCGAGGCGTCCTTCAGTATCCTCAACATCTTCCCAGCAGGGTACAGGACTGCTTCAACAATTTGGCTCCGGCATGGTAAGACAACTCCCCCCCATCTGCCTCAACCTCAATGGACCACCAACACTCTCTCCATCACTCCAGCCATCGGGACAGCCTTCCCACTGACCCTTGGTTACAGTGTAAGAATCGCTATGCTCCTTTACCAACCTTTCTTGTACAATACTCCCTGTCGTCCTGAAAACTTTTAGCTAAACACTTTCACTGTCTCTCTCTCTCTCTCTATATATATATCGTGTCACCTCTATCCGAGGTAACTTTCATGAATACAGTGTCTCTCAGGGGATACGTATCAATCAAATGTAAATATTTAACTGGACGAAGGAAAGAAAGTAGAAAGAGAATATGATAAAAAAAAGAAATACTAACAGTCTTCTCAAACGACAATTTGTATCCACGCTACACCATCTGTTCTTTATGCCTTATTGTTTATGTTACAGTACCAACTTTTCTCTGGAAGGTCATAAGCTTGCCATGGGAATACTCATGGTGTTTTTTGTGGCTTTTCTCTCGTCTTGACATGTACGTCTGACAGTACTGTGTCTTATGACGTACAAACTGCAAACCTAATGGGCAACCTCATGGTTCTAGGACATCGAGAGAACGTCTCATAAGCGATGACGTCTGTAAAGGTACGCAAAAGGTCGGTCAGTCTCTCAGTTAAGATTATCCCGTCTTAAAGGGAAAGGAGTATAAGGACAATCGACAGGGATCATAGTTCGTATGAAAAAGAGAAGAATATACGGCTTTCTTCCATTATGCCAGATTCGATGCGCGAAAATATACTTTGAGAATAATAATTTCTTATCCAGGTCGCAATCACGTGAATTTTTAATTGGCCATCGCGCAGCGTCTATCTTTGATATGCTAAAGATCTGTCAGACAAAGAAAGGCGTCAATTTATTACCGAATAATAGCAGAGGCTAAGCTAAAAGTGATTATGCTTCGAAAAATTTCTAACGAGCATCTTGTCATATTTGGTTTCTTCATTTTCACGTTTTCGTTTTTTATTTCTGACTCAGTCCCACTTGATAAACACGTCGAACAAAAGAATTATATCATCGTCACTTTTCTACGTGTACAGTTTACGAATTCGACGATTTTCCATGTGCTTGGATTATCAGTCGAATTATACTCTAGATGTAGAGTAATAATTTTTTCGATATATATATATATATATATATATTGCGCATGTCTCCCTATTTAGCAAACACATAGGCAGCCTAATGTTAGCGTTATTTACGCGTATACATATCCTTGGCCTCGTTCAGAGAGAATATTTTCTTGCTACTGTAGCTTTAATAATGAGCAAATAAGTCGCGGGTAAGAATCTGAAATTGGTATAGTAACTGAAGTTTAAGAATAGACAGAGAATGGGAGGATAAAGAAGAAGAAGAAAACAGTATATTTTGTGGATGATCAACCTAAAATCGAAACGACGCAAGGGTTTGTCTACCCATGCGCAATATGACTGGCGTGAAGAGTGTATCGTCAATTGCCGTATTCTAATTACTGCATTAACAATCATTAACTCTTAAGGTAGCTTTTATACTCGACGGCCTGATAACGAGAGATTAAAAGAGAGAACGAAAAAACAATAAATAAATAACGCGCGAGCATCGCGTCACTCGAAAGTCATAAAATCAAAGATTGGGCCACCAGATGAAAGTAAAGTATTTTTCGAACGAAGAGAATTTAACGCCATTTTTCACGTTCATTCTTCAAATTGCACAGCTCCCTTTTTCATTCGCCACGAGTCTTTTCGTTCCTGTGCCAAATCTGACAGAAACGTTACGTCATGATATTTGTTCGAATGATCGCGTCATTTCTTTATATGTTTTTCGTACGTGAGCATGTTTGCATGAATCGATTCGAAAAAAAATAACAAAGATCAAAATATACGAGCGTACAGTTAATATCAAGTATGCAACTGCTCCAGGCTTTTTAGGATAATCATAAGCAAAAAGTAAGGTGGGTGAAGAATGTTGAAAATTGAACGATAAAAAAAACAACTAATCACTTTAAATTTCGTCATAAAAAATCCAGCTACGTCGAGTCACGAGTATATAATGTATAAGTGCGCAAGCATAAGGTATATCTAGAATGATAGATTGTGTTCGTATTCGTATATACATATTTTACTTCCTTTTTACTGTGATACTCTGACCTATCCTATCGATCGATGTTTCGCTCGGTTCCTATAGTTTCGACAGATCGATATAATTATATACAATATATATATATTGTATATAATTATATCGATAGATCAAACTTAACCTCTATTAAGTCTGACGGCCGTGGATTCGCCACGGCTCTTTCATATAAGAGGATAGTTTAGTCCGTCTCGAATCACAGCTTTTTGTACCTGCAAGCATAGAAATATTTATTTACCAGATGATATAAATAATAGCGATAGTATATGATGGCAGCAGTACGCTTTTACGAATTAGCAAAAGGAGAAGATTATAGTGCATTTGCCGTAAATCAAAATAGGTAAACACCTCTTTTATGGCCTGAAACGTTTATCATATATAATCGGTACAAAGATTTATTGGCGGGTGCGGTCGTATAATAAACGGGCGCACCTTTCTTTTTTATCGATACACTTTCCTAATCTGCAAATCCTCGTGCAACTCATGTCTCAAAATATGGAATTTATTCGCGTCAAGATTTAGAGAGAATAACTCTTATCGTGTCAATGCATTTCATCTGTCGTAGCGATTAGTGGATAGGTATAGTATTGTACCTACGTAACTATAGTTATTATATTTACATCAGGGGAGATCTCGAAAGTGCTTATCGAGAGATTTATCGCATTATTTACGATTTCGTCACGAAACTTTTTCTATGATTAGAATTGCGAACTAATGCAGTATGCGCGATGGGAATAATAGAGCAAAAAAATCTAGAAGAGAGAAATCGAGATGAATTACGTAAGTTAAAAGCGAGAATATAGATTATATACATATTATATATTATATATACATATATGAACTTCGTTATATGTGCGTCGAATGACAATGAATGGACACAATCATTACGTTAATCTAAATAGTAAATGTGGTTATTGTTTAAAAAAAAAAAACGACTACAAAATTAAGTGTCCTTAACATTAAGAATGGAAGGCGCTGTTGGAATTTCGATCGGAGAATAGGAGTCCGATTTCTTGACAATCAGTGACAATCATTTAACGATTTATCAGGAGCGGAACTTATTCTCGTATCACGTAGAGCGGCGGCCTTTGAGAGGTGTAATAATTTCACTACATAAGTTTGCAATAAAAGAGAAACGCGAAAACTGCGGAGGATCGAGAGGAGCGTGTGCACAGAAGTTTCGCGATTAACGGTCGAAATTTCAAATGCGATTAAAATAATCATCGTTCTGTCCTAAGTGTAAACTCCATTACTTTACGCAACAGACAATCGATAGACAGGCGTAGACATTGTTTCTATTGATCGTTGGAAAAACTGTCTCATGAGTGATATATCGTATTTCCCCTGAAAACATTTAACTCTTTACGAGAGTTTATTCTGGTATAGCGTTAGTTCCGTCACTTTAGTGAACGGAAACTCTCGAGAATTTTATCCTCTGATACGAATAACTCTCGCGATTATCCGCTGCGCGTTATTCATTAATAGCATTGCTAAATTTAATTCTTATCATCAATCGCCTGAATGCAATAGGGAAGCATTCCCTTTGACTCACGTATTTGAAATTTGTCATTTAATTTTTAAATCTAATAACGTTCTAGTCAAACTCTAGTTTGAGTCCATAGCGTGGTCGACTGTGTAGTAGAGTATTTTGCAAAATATAAAAATACTGATGGACTACAAATTCAATCTCCCAAGCAATGGTTAATCCCGCGAAAAACAATATTTATTGGTATGCGCGAACAAAAGTTTCCGATAAAACAATCGCGAGTCAGCGGACGAAACTTCGTCAGTTCCTCAAACGATCGGCTGCACTTTTTTTTTTGTGCGGTTCGAAGAAACACTATTATATTTTTTCCGAAAGTGCTGAAAATTCATGTGTCCATATTTACGCGTGGTCGTGATTGCGAAAATTTGAGTATACGAGGCAGCAAGCTGTACGAAATTCAAGAGAGTCGTACCGGTTTAATACATTTCCTAGTGAATGTTTACAGTTTACTAGCGGCTGTTAGTTTTTAGTAAATGTGTTAAGTGTCACGTATACTACAAAAGAAAAAGAAATACTAAAAAAAAAAAGCAATTCAGATGTGTAGCGACGCAAAGTCTTGTGTTTGTGAATTTTTGAGAAGGGATATTTTCGTAACGACGCTCGATCGATTAACCGGAAATGACGGACCTTTGAGAAATCGATTATATTCGTTGCCCTCGAAGGTTTATTAAACTGATCGCTTTCTCGTATGAAAAGAACGTGAAGGAGGTGAAAGGTAATACGGAGTTACTTGTTGGCGATCTCTTGCATTTACAGTATCGAGCTACAACATTACTTGCAATTATTCTTCGATTTTATAAGCGCGTTTTACGATCACTCCGCTTTCACATTGACATCCAATTAAGGAGAATTCGAGAAGCGCGGGAATTTTCGAATATAATTTATAGGATGCTGAACGCAAGATAACGCTGACAAGTGAGTTGCTCAAAAAACTCTTCAGCAAGGCTATGTGTTCAAAACAAATTATTCTTCGTAAGGTTACTTAGATAATTAAAGTAGAGGAGAAATGAAGATTTTTTTCCGAACTAAGAGTAATCAATCATTTACTTATATTATATAAATGTCTATTTCATGTATTAATTTTTAAAAATGCAATAAAATATCCATTCTACTGATGATTATAAGCTCCACGTGAGCTGGTATGTTTTCATTGAGAACATGTTATATATTTATAATTAACGTTGTTACAGCACTGTTTACAAAAAAGGTATCTTTATGTACAATTGAGTGCTGCGAATATTATGAAATTTGTAAAAACAAATTACGTCGTATCACTCCACTTCAAATGCCATGAGTTTACAGGAACTGATGTGGATTTCCGGCTTGTATTATAATACCGATTTGTTTGATTTCGTGATTCCAATTCGCAGGAATTTTGGGGAAACGTGTATGAAATTTCGTACGTTTCCGATGTACATGGACTTGTTGATTTTTCTTCTGCATCTTCAGATTCTTTCAAAAGCATTATATCTGCTGAAAAAATATATATAGTTACTTTTTATTTTCACCAACAGATACATCTTAAAACCATATTAGGAAGGACATACCATTGTTCTCTTCGCTCGCACGATATGCTGCATCTTTAGCATTACTGTCTGAAGACCAACAGTTGCTGTATTGAACTTTGCACTTTTTTTCATGAGCAAACAAACTACCAGAATTACCATATGAAACACCACAAATTTTACAAGAAAATGGCTTTTCTCCTGTATGCGTGAAACTGTGTTCTTTTAAGTACTTTAAGCGTGTGAATGATTTTCCACAAGTTTTACAATGATAATTGGTCTCCCCTATAAGCGATGATATTTTATTAAATTATTAAAATTATATAAATTCTATACAGTTCTAACGATAATATCTAAACTGACCTGTATGTATTGTCATATGATATTTCAGACCATTGGAGGATGCAAATGCAGTATTACAAAAGTGACACACAAAGTGTTTATCACCAGTATGAGTACGTTCATGTCTTATTTTATTACTAGATATAGTAAAACTTTTATTGCAATATTGACAACTATAAGGCTTGTACCCAGTGTGTGTTCTCAAATGAAAACCTAGACCAGTCCTCGATGCAAATGTTTTACTGCATACGTCACATAAAAATTGCTTATTAGTTTTAACCGGTGGTCCTTTCCCATGAACGCGCAAATGATTATTCAACTTGGCTTGATCGATAAACTTCTTTTTGCACACTTCGCATTCAAAGTCAGAAATCTTATCAAGCATATTCAATCTACAATCTTTATTGCAAATTTCACATAAATTCATACTATTTCCTATATCAAGGGCAATAAGGCTTGCAGAATTTGATTCTGGCAAATTATTTCCTTTATGTTTAATGCATCTATTACTTTGTTGTTCCTCATTCTTAGGACATCCTTGAGCAACAATATCTTCAAAACTTTTAGCAGTCTCGAATGTATCCATAAGCGAAGTCTTCGTATTCTCCACACTTTTCTCATTATTTGTACCACCTTCTAATGTATGAGCAATACTTTCAGTTTCAGAAATATCAGCCGAATACATTTGACAGGTTAGACTTTTGTTGTCCAAACACAAACTGTATGACACAGCTGACACCTAGGATTTCACCGATCGCACATGTCATGTAAATCATGAACTTAAACAGGAAGGATATTCAGGATTCGACTAAAGAGTGTACATATTCTAGGACGATAAAAGATTAATTGCCGTAAAGTGAATAAAATAAAAAACAATCAGACTATAAATATGCAAAACAGTTTTTGGGAATTAGGTTTTCAGTGATGAATTTTAAGCACTGCTACGATTTGAAAGGAACCGACATGGACAACGTGTGCAGGTTATGCCTTCAAGCTAAACAGAATATGTTGCCTATTTTTTATAAAGAAAAATATTCAGTAAATCTCATAATGCAGATTAGGGACAACTGTTCTATCGAGGTTAATAATTTATGTACTCATGTTTCTTCGAACTGTTAAAGCACGTGCGTTTCCGTGCGTATGGATAATTGAGTGTTTATTGTTACTTGTATTTTTGTTTTCGCGTACTTCGACAACACAGTACGTCTCTTCTCTTAATTTTTAGTTACTGGAGAACGATATTTTACCAAAGCAGATTTGCAAAGGTTGTAAACTTAAGCTCGCTACAGTACAGAAGTTTAGGGAGCAATGCAAACAGTCCGACCGTATGCTACAGGAGTACTACAAACTTTCAATATCTTCAAGTACTCGGTCATCTTCATACAAGAATTTTGTGGTAAGTTCTATAAGCATATATAAGGATTACGAAAAAGTTTAAAAGTCTCTTTGCAGGATATCGGAGTACAAACTGAGATCTTACCATCTACAGAAACTATTATCGTAAAGGATCAAGAAATAGTTGAAAATATCGATCCTCTGGTAGTAGAATCGCTTCAGACAAACATTGATCATAATAATGATGAAGATATCGCTATATGTACTATTGGTTATTCAGAGATTAACGATAACCTTTTTACTTCTGGAGACAATGACTCAGGCTCTAATGAAATATTACGTAAACTAAGAGAAGATAAGAAGCCATTAAACATGACAAACAAAAGAAAGTCTAAACAGAGATTCTTTTGCCATATGTGTCAAAAGGAATACTTGTCTAAGAAAGCACTACTCAAACATACTGAAGCACATAGAAATCAAAATATTTTTACTTGCATTATTTGCGATAAAACTTACAATAGTAAAAAAGAGTTAGACGATCACAGTACAAAACATAATAGTGAAAACTTTAAATGCGAAGTATGCAGTAAACCTTTTAGAGAAAAAAACAAACTCACGAGCCACTTACGAGTACATGGTAAGGGACCACCTTTAAATACAGAAAAACAATATCTATGTGATATTTGTAGCAAAACATTTGTATCTAAATCTGGTCTCTGTTTACATCTTAAGTCTCATACCGGTGTAAAACCATACAAGTGCCGATATTGTTATAAAGATTTCACAATTCCTAGTTATATGATAAGACATGAGAGAACACACACTCGAGATAAATGTTACGTCTGCCACATTTGCAGTGCTGCTTTCGCTTCAGCTAATGGTTTAAGATATCATATAAGGCTTCATACAGGTGAGGCGAATTTTCACTGTAAGACTTGTGGTAAATCCTTTAGAAGATGGAAATATTTGAAAGAACATACATTCACGCATACTGGTGAAAGACCCTTTGCTTGTAAGATATGTGGCTCGGCATACGGAAATTCAGGCAGTTTGTTTGTACATGAAAAAAAATGTAAAGCACAGTATGGAACAGCCAATATGTCGAAATTGGACACAGTCATAGGATGTGATGATTTAAGTGTGCAATCCCATTGTGTCATGCGATGATATAGTTAGAAAAAATATTCAAAATTGGGCTGGAATCTGAAAGATGATCATTACATTGATTTCTACTTGCCAAACCTCTTTCAATTACCAATTAAAACACATTCAATGAATTACAACTGTAATAAAACAAAAGAATCCTTTCTTTAATATATTTATTTTGAATCTTCTTTTTCTTCATAGAGTTAAGCGTTACAATCAGTTTCTTTGTACTTCTTACGTAGAAAAAACCATTGTAAAAAATATAATCGCGTTACCTTTGCGTAAATATTACTGTGAACATTTCTCCCACAATATCCTGTGCATATTGCTTAATCTCGAGCACATGTAATACGAAAATCTATTGAACTCGCATTAGTTCCTCTGCAATAATATAAACATTATATTAAATCCTTAACTAATTTACAGACTATTTACATCAGGTTTCTATTACGATTAAATCTTTGGTGTAGCGTCGTGCATAATATTATTAGAATAGAATGACGAACGATCAAAGCACACAGGAGGAACCGTGAGGCAAATATCGATGAACATCATCACGATCATAGCACCAATTTCGATTTGATGCACTCTGAATCATTCTCAAGAAATTGTCTACCAATTAACATTCACGTTTCTTCTGTATTGACATTTCTGACGATGCAACGGCCATCCATTCATTGGTATTGGATTGGAACCAAGTAAGGCCCAAAGAATATTTACCATTAAGATTAGCATGTTGACAATGGCTAAACCACCAACCACCATGATAATTGGCAGCGCAATCAGCAGAACTAATATCCATATCCCTATCCTTAGCACTAAAGGCCATACCATTTTGATAGGACAACGCATCAGTAGCATTTCCAGAGTATCCTGACACACGAAGCTTATATCCCTCATCTTCAGAATCCACATTAAACGATTCGTACTCAGCACGCCAATGGAATCCATAGATATCAATGAGGTCGACCTTTAGACGGGTACAGTTATCCCTAGTCAGTCTGTGTAATGCTTCGTTACCAACCCAAAACTCGTTAACAGGTGATCCAAAGCCAGCAGCATAATCATTCCAGGTGCGATCAAAGTCGACCATACCATCAGTACGTCGAGCAATCACTATCCATCCCTTATGGCAAGAAGCCAGCAAAGGCGCACCTGGTCCAGGTGCTAGTAGAGTCAGACCATCCCTGCTGTCACAATTACCAGGAAGAGCATCTACCATCAATCTATATTGATCCTCGACGTGTTCAAGTTCATGCGTAATATTCGTCGCTTTGTCAAGAGATTGAGTGAGATCAAGGCGCGCCATGGTGCTGTTCAAATTTGAGATGCTCTTCTGCTGCTGATCACTCTTCTCCTGTAACTTTGAAGCGCTGACACTCAGTGCTTGAACTGTTCGACGAAGATTACCAAGCTCTTCACGGGTCAATGAGAGTTCAGCTGCTTTTCTAGCAGCATTAATATCCAAACGAGCAATTTCTCTTTTAGTATCTGATTGATTGACGGTAACCTTATCTTCTAATGATTGGATGGATTCGAAAAGTTGTCCTATTGATTTTTCGAGCTTCTTCATAGCGATCACCTCGCGGGTGACATTGAAGAGCTGCTTTGAGATGTCACGCTGAACAGTTTCCAATATTGCTACACGATTTGCTAGATAGTCCTGATTCTCATATACAACACGTTTCTCAACGATTCCCCTCTTTCTGGATACCACAGCTATCTTGCGCTCAAGACTCGTAAGACGCTCTTCAATGTGACGTGTAAATGGCGAACGCGAATATCCATGTCTCATGTGATGACTCGAGTGTTCCCTCTTCTCTTCATTATGCACTTCATTCCTGGACAGCTGATGATCCTTATGCTCCATGGATGTCTCACACTTCAAAGATTTCATCTCGATTTGCACGGCGCTCAACTGAAATAATTAAGAAAAGAATGTCATGATTGAAGATGACTCTACGTGGAGTTCACGTATCTGGTGTCTAATCAGTAATTATCTCTTCCTATACGCATACACTAGCTGGTTAATTGGTTGGCAAATTCAGGCGTAATACGATATGCATGAAAGTTTCCTATTGCGGGTCTTCATGCCCGAAGCAAGGAGTCGAGTAATTAACTTGGCTTGCTGTCATTCGATCATCCTAACCACCCTATAGTCATGTATTGATCAGAAGAGGTTGAAGGAGGATGCTTGTCGGTTAAATTGACCAGGTGATAGGCGGGTCAGAGAGACGCCAGGTGCACACGCAGGTATGTGCCGAAGAAGAAGAGAGGGAGAGTCTTGTCTGTGAGGTAACAGGCAGCCGCCCCTGTAGACGCCCCTGCATCCGCAATGGAATGAAAAAGGGGGGCTGCCATCGGAATGGAACGCACATCAAGGAGAGGGTATGGGGGAGCGGACTCACGGCAGCTGCTGGCCACCAAAACGAGAAACAGAAATTAACGTGCCGGCTGCTGGCTGCCTGCTGGTCTGCAGGTGCAGACCCTCATGTAAATAAGTATAGCGCCATCCGAAGTAGAACGCACGTAAACAGCGTCAATTCGCTCCTTTCACTAACAATAACTCCAATTATCTCTTTTCTGTATTTACTCCAGGCTCCCCCATCAGGATATTTCTTATCGTAGTTTATGATTGATACCAGCTAAATAAGAATTTAATAGACCTGCTGTTACATTTTTCGGATCAAAATTCAAAACTTACCTGGCTTGTAACGTCGGCGCATGTTCTTGACAATTGAGTGGACCGTTCCTTCACCGCAGCGATGTCCACCCGGATCGTCCCCAGGGTGGCTTCTATCTTTGTTATTCTACCACCAAGATTCCTGATTCCTCTTCCGACTTCCGCTACGTCACCTTTCAGCAACGAGAGTTCGCTTCGCATCCTGGAACGCTCTGCCAATTCTTCACTTGCGTTTCTCGTTCTTAGGACTTCCGCTACCTCACTCTGCAATTCCGTCACGGTACTACCCAGCCATCTCACCCTCAATCTCTCGTTCTTCGCTTCATTGCCGCTTCCGCCACGCAGCGCGCTCACTTCCTTCCTGCGGATATATAGATCGCGTGAGTATAACAGGAAGGGCATGCTGAGGTAATGAACTAGTTGGCCTTTAGGTATCATTATATCCACGTTTATATATGTCCGTACAATAATAATATTTCTAGTTATATACGTATAGATATAGGTACCATTCAGAACAATGGAATTGCATATAAGCATCCAATGCACCAATAGCTACCTTTAGGATACGGGAAACTACTATTTGAAAGTGCATACTTGAAAGTGCACTGTACTTGGTGTATATACAAGTATTGCACAGCTGCTTAGTATAGACTCTACTTAAGGTAAATTTGATTAAAAATTAAACATACCTCAATTGCTTAACTTCGTTTCTCAGAACAATAAGCTCTGTATTCTTTTCCATAGCACGTTTCAGACTCTCCTCCAGTGCATTATAATCTTCCTGACGATGATCCAGGAGCGCATTCACTTGTTCCTGTAGTAGCTTCACCGTGCTGGGTAAATCGATGGGAGTGCACGTGACCCCAATTAAAACTGTCACAGCTATTATCGCCGGTATCATACAAATTGTTCTTGCCATTTTTACGGTAGGATTTTCTACACTTTGATGTTTATTTTCTTTTTACGTTGCTTTAATAGACTCTCGGATCTCTACACTTTTCACAGTACGAAAATTGTATGCAACCGGCACGCGTAACGCCGACTGCTATTTACCTCGGCGTACCGCGAAAGTTACCTGTAGTCTAGAATCAGGAGCGAATGGTTAAGGTAGACTTTCCAAACGATACTGAACAGTGTTAAAACGAAGTACGGGCTTATATTAGCGCTTGGACAAAGGGTCGGGGTAGCCGGCATGAAGCAGGTGTTCGCCAGCACC
>JARPRG010000286.1:504625-548790 GCA_031001745.1 Hartigia nigra
AAAAAAAAAAAATTGTATTCACAATTTCCTGTTAATCAATGTTGTATTATTTAGATTGTTGTGTATTTTATTTTATTACTCTTTGAAAAAGTCGTGACAGCGAAGAATTTTTTGAACGGACTGTCTTGAGATTTTTTCGATACTGTAGCAGTCGCGCGCGAGCCACGCGACAAACGGCAAAGGTGAAATCATTGGGGTCTGGACCAGGCTGCTGCAAGCTGCCCGCCGGCCGGCACACGAACGAATCATCATTCCTTGGGTTTAGAGGCTGGATCCTGGAAGGATCAGATAAATAACCAAGGAGAGGAGTAACCGCCAGCTGGTAGACGCTTCTGAGGGATGCGTGGGTTGAAGTTTCGTTTGGAAATCTTTCATTCGCGTAGAGGATTCCAAGAAGCTTGCCCTTTTTTTTTACTTGTGGAAATTCCACGCAGGAGCACTAAGGAATTTGTCCTTTTCTCTTCATTTTTTTCTCCTCCTTCCTTTAGAACTGCCTTAAGCGTCTTATGTCCTGGGTCGTTCAAAGACCTCCTGAAAAGTCCTTTCATATTTCTCGGAGGATCGCAAAGAAAATCCCCATTTCCTCGAAAATGAATCGCCAATACACCCGATTGCGCCATAAAAACTCACCAAGAATGCACGATTGGCTCGATGGAACTTTAGGAACGAAGTGATCATAAAAGTACATCAATTTCTTGTATTAATAATTTATTTTCAAAACAATAATCATCTCCGGCTAATCTCCGGGTATCTAAGTATTATATCTATAAAGGAATTAACGTAATATTAAGTTTCTCATAGTTACAATAAATATTCTTTTTTTTTGTTGTTCTTTTCTTTTCTGGTACATAAGTTAACTTTTTTTTTTCACTCTATACTATAAAGGGCTTCGATGGATGTTACATGTGGTACAGGGACACTAAAGAACTTAAAGATTCATAATGAACGGAGATCAATTGAGAATCTAGAGTAATCTAATAGAGTGATGTCAATGTATACTCTATGGCGCATTACTTAAGTTTCATAATGATCATATGTGCCTACAGCACATTCTATAGAGTTCTTTCTATTTCAGAATATTATCCCTGAGCCAGACTTTTTCTCCCGTTACTTTAATGACTCTACGCAAGACATTCAGCTTCCTCTGGCCCACCTGCTCGTGGATACGATTATCCCTATACAATTCACAACGAGGATCCCGACTAAGATACACAGTCATACTTAATATAAAACATCAGAGAAAAACACCTGTAACATCCTACAGTTGCCTATACGAATTTCTTTCTCATTCTAGTGTTACTTTATAATTGTAAAGTCGTCCGTGCACTTATGGAAGTTCAGTGTACAACGTATTAATTAAATGAGAAACAGTATGCTGTCCTACGCAGAGTATCAGAAATTATTTTAACAGAGTATCAACTTGCAGTCTGTACTAATCAGGTTGTTCGACTAGGCTGATATGTATAGACTGGTAATTACGTTGGATCATTATAAAGAGTTGCGCTTGCTCGTTAGCAAGGCCATTCAATCAAAAATTCATTACGTTTCTCGAGACTTTAATTATTTTTGTGTTCACTCTCTTCTATTGATTTTACGATTAGTAGCTTCGCTATTTTATTTGGAAAAAAAATCAGTAGTGCAATATATAAGATGTCTGTTGCTTCTTGTTGAAGCCTTTGCTCGGCTCCGGTTACAAGACAGAATAACAGTGCGTATGGAAGCTTTAATTTTCAGCAATTTGATGTCGCATTGAAGAAGACTGTAAAATAGATGCATTGGCGTTCAAAGACACGTAGAACTATGCATTGATTTTAATATCGTGCAGATGTATCTCTGTCTATTAAGAATCGCTGGTTTGTTCGATGTAGCGTTATACTTGAGAATCATTCAATCTAGTAATTGGTGACCTTCAAGTTTGATCGTTAGGTCTACGGCTGTTTTTTTAAAAATTATTTTCAATTACACATGACTCATTGTTGTACGGATATTAATTAATGAGAATTAAATAACATTCATACGTGTGTCACTGTGCTTGTGCATTGGTAAACGGGGTACTCGAGTACTTTTAGAGATTTCTAAAATCTTTTTTTAAAAAAAAACGAGAAAAAAATATAAAAGAAAATAATGCAATTAATTTTTTCTTATATAATAAATAAAATTTTAATAATCAGTTCATGGAATTGAAATTAAATTTCTTTTTTATATACATGACTCTCGATAACTTTCTTTTATTATTTTAGCCCTTCCTTTCTCTTTAATGACTCACTTCGCAGGGACACGATAATCATCTATTTTGATATACTCATAAAGTCAGAATTCATAAACTTAATAAATGAGAATGGCACTCAGATCTCGTAGCTATTTTTTTAGCCCAACAAATTCCTCAGGAGATCTATCATTTTTTTCATCATACATAAAATTGCTAAGCGGTTACCGATCCGCATAGACTACGTATGAGTATTTAATAAAATATTAGCACCGTAACAAAAAGATTCTTTTTTGTATTCGTACCATTTTGCAAGAGACACACACGCACAGTTACTATCACTGCTCTATCTTACTTTCTTAATGGCTATTCTGTACAGCTAAACAATTAAATACAATATTTATGTACTATTTTCATTTCTTTTTCATGTTCCTTTTGTTATCTTAAGTTTGTGCGAAACCATAGGTTCCGGTGGGTGGTCGATAAAGTTTTGGTAAAGTTAATATTTGCAAACTGTTAAATGCATACTTACGCACACCAATATTTTTCCACGTGTTTTCGCGCCGACATCCCTCACTAAAATTACATAAAAAACATTAAGCAAGGAATTTTTATTTCATTGATTTTTACATGCCTCAAGATATATCATTACCTTCGCATGCAATCCAGTGCTCTAGTAAACTCATGCTCAGCCAAATGATATTCCGCAGCAAGAATATTCACTTGTTCTAAAGTTATTGACATGCCAGTACGATCCTTTGCGCTTTTACAACTAGTAAATCTTAGTCCTCGCATACGCCGACATATTTGTGAGGACAATTGTAAAATCTCCACGTTTTTATTAACTTTTGCTTGTACGGAAACTTTCAAATTTGTCACCATGTCGGCCAGAGTCTGATTAAGAGCTGATCGTGTACCCACTGAAACGATTAAATTCAACAATTAAAAAGCTTCGACGAATCCAAAAGAGAATTATTATTAAATTATCGTTAACTAACGTCTAGTCGAAACAGGTTCCGTGGGTAGATTCAATTTTTTGAATCTTAAATAGTACTCGTTCAGCCTATCGAAATTATCCACGTTACTCTTCTCCTGCGGCTTGGTAGTACTTAGACTCTCAGCAAGGGACGCCATTTCGTTAATGCCGACATTGAAAAATACTGGAGTCACATTAAAAGATAAAGTCTGTCTTGATGATGGCACGAGAGGAAGTAGAGAATAAATGGCATCTGGTACTGGAAGTATTACTGTAAGAGCTGTACGTGACCCAACGACTCTTGGTAATGGTAACTGTGAAGTGGCACTAACTTTTCCTTCGATTCTAAAAAATAAATTATATTAGAGTGATATAAGTAATCAAATTGAATTAAGTACACAGGTGTATAATAATACCTTGTATGAACACCGCATCTGGACAGAGTAAAAGTAACAGTGTGCATATCTTCGACTGCCACTGCCATGTCACCCCACATGTCTATTTCATCTCCATAATAACTAAGTAATCCCTCGAATGACACGAGAGGTCCAAGAGTTGTCAAAATTAATAGAAATATCGGATCAGGTCGTTGACACCACAGTTTTGCCATTAAACCAGAAACAAGAGCTGTTAACTGAAATTTTCAAATATTGTTATAGACAATAGACCATTATTTGTTCTGATTATCTTAAATTGCTATTTATTTAAATGTAATAATTATAACATTACTCACAGCTTGACTGAAACAAACGTCACGTCTGTACCTGACGTTGCATGCCCGTTGCGCAGTCTTTGCATCTTCTTGCACTCGAAAGACGGAATGTGTTAATCTGGCAGTTTTCAATAAACCATCCATTGCCTGTCGTAACTTTTTCATACTGGGTCTTAACTCACTCGTCCAATCGACTATAGACGCAAAATCTAAGCCTTCAGTGAACTTGTTTCTCTGTCCGGAATTGCTTTTTATCACCCTGGTCATAGAGTCTACTGCTTGGCACACTTTATCGGAAGACGTATTACAATAAATATCAGTAATCCCTGACAAATCGTTATATTCTATTTTTCTTATGCTATGTCCAACTAAAATAAAATCAAAATAAGGTATCTGTTTCGCGTTAAAAAAATGTACATAACATTTAATTGTTGCTCGTAATAGGCTTACCTTCTTTGGCTTTAGCAAAAGCAGGCACTGGCTTCTCTGATCCTGGACTAGTCTGTTGGCGTGAACCATTCGAATTGTCCAATAACTTGCTGGACTCTTCACCGTTGATACCATTTTTTGGTTGAATCGTAACCACTCCTGAATGATTTCTATTATGTGGCAGACAACCCTTCAAACTCTGTGATCTACCTAATCCATTTTTACTACGTAATCTCACAGCAGGACTGCTACAACGTCCACAGAGAAACTTCACCTTTGACACAAGACACATTACACTAGCTTCGATGTTTAATTGTGTGAGATCCCAGGGTTCAGGTTCGTCGGTTGGTTTATAATAATTGGCCGATGGTGAATTGCACATTTTTTGTGTATCTAAGAATCTCTTGCTAAGATCAATCTCACCCCTGAGATCATCCTTCTCCTCATCGTCGTTATTATTATCCTCACAACTGCCATTTTCTTTAGCTTCTGGATCCTTAGGATCATCCTCTACGTCTGGGAATATAACAAAATTCTCCTCGGGTAGCGTATCATCGTTGCTATTGATTTCATTCTTGGATGAGAGAGTCGCATACTTATCTTTAGCACTCTCTTTGGTCCATATATCCTGAACACACTCAGGAGTATCCGGTGTGACAAAATCGTCGAAGTCAGGACTCCTCAGGTCGAAATTCAATTGCTGCGTTATCCTCTTGAATGGAGATAAGGATTGATTCGTTTTGAAGTCCAATGTCAAAGTATCGTCGTTGTTTAATTCCTCCTGTATCTTTGCAACTTTATGTTCCTCCAAGAAAGTCAATGCTTCTTCGACCAATCCTGGATCCCATAAACTGAGTAATATCCTCGTCTTGGAAATCATGTCCTCGCATATCGGTAACATGCCACTGGTTTGCTTCTCCTTGGCTAATTTCATTAGAGATCTCATTGCCTCCACTACGTCCCTTCGTAATTGTTTTATAGCCTGAATGGCATCGTGCGCCATTGTTATTTTCGAAGTCCCTTGATATAATTGACTACAACGCGTTGGGGACTCCTTCAAGGCTTGTACCAGTCTAACGAAATACAAAAACTCCAAAGTTATGAATATATATCATTATACAGTAATCATTTTAATTTTTATACACACCTTATTAAACCGCCATTCTTGCTTTTATGCGCATGCGCAGTGAAAGCTCCTACGCTTATGAAATCATAAAATCCACATTTGTTGAGGGTGTCATTGTGCACCCACATCCTCTGCAGATGTAAATTCAAAGGAGCAAATTCTAAAGTTCTGTCATTCTTCCTTGAGGACTGTTTAAAGTAACTTCCTGCAATATTTCAAGAATTTCAATATTTCCCGAAACATAACACCTCCTCGTGTAATACCTTTGAAAGCCGCAAGATTTTCCTTTGCTTGCGAATATAAATGCAAGAGGTGTAGATGCCGATCAAGTAGTTCTACTTGCTTAGTATGCCAAGGTTCCCTCAGTTCTCCCATCCCAGCTACTTCTTGCAGTAATTCCTTTTCCTCTTGTATCCAAATCCCACTGTGATCATTGTTTAGCATACGTTATTGCATCAGATTAATGTATGATAAGTAATACTTACAGTAACTGTTGAGGAAACTGAAAGCATAGTTTGCTCTCTGCCATTATCTCGTGTACACAAATGTCGCCACCCAATCCTGAGTGAAATCTGTACGAAAATCATATTATGTAAATACTTAAACACAGTATGCAAATAGCAATAGGTTAAGTACCTGTATGTTTGAACATGAGGATTGGCAAATAAGAGTTTAAGTTGTCCCTGATGAGGAAGTTTGATCTTGGTTCCTAATCTGGGCGGTAGAGATTGCGACCTTCTATGAGAAAATACCTGAAACAATAACGAAATGATGTGCTTATAGAAAATGTGTCCTTAAAGCTCTTTATGATTAAATCGGTAATTTCCCTTTACCTGGTTGTTAGTCGTTGGTACATTTCTGGATGGTGTACTTTCTGTGCTGTTACCCTTGTCTTCGGCCTCTAAATTCCACACGTTTATCGTCAAGAAACCGACGGTCGTTGCTTTAGCCGATTTCAAAGGTATTCTCAGCCTGCAAATAGAGGACAGAAGTATGCAATAAAATTTTTTTATTTTATTGCCTTCAATTCTTAGTGTATGTCTCATATACCTTGGAGTGTCCTGAACTGCACTAAACGTTACAACTGCACTGCCAATTGGCGTTGCAGTCTGACTGACTCTCTCCCTAACGTCGTAAGCAGTAATTCGAACTTTCGTTTCAGCAGTAAGACCGTCACTAGCTCGAAAGCTGACTGTGGTAAGAAAGCCAGGATTGCTGCTCCTCTGAAATATAAAAATCCACATAGGTTTGTCATAAAGAAATTCTGAAGCCAAGCCAAGCCAAGAAGAACGAACCTCGACCACTTCTGTTCTGGCATACTTTATCCATGTTTTTGACCTGGTAGCTTGCACATCTATTTCCAAAACAGGATTTGGTGGTCTACCATGACCATCGCACAAGAGATTATCGCATGCTAACGATATCTCACATACTGGTATCTCAGCTGGATCTAAGAGAAATTTATATAAGAAATTTTAAGCTACAGTCGGAGTCGCCACGCATTTTCATCAACATGAACAACGCCAGAATGCAGTGGTTTCTCTTACAACCTGTGGTGATTCCACGCTGTAACCGTAACATCTGTATATCCGTATCATGCTTATGGCCACTGCAAGCTTCTATCCGTTGTCGCAATGCTAACAATTGGCTACGCATGCATTCGTAGCTTGCCAATTGAAGAGCTTGTAACCAGCTGTCACGTTCCTCGGCGGAATTTGATCCCAGTTGTTGAAAAAGTCCACCGTCAAAAACTGCAATAACAAGTTGGTTATTCATTTTTCGTAACCCCGTATATTTCACATAAGATTAATGGATATTTACGTACCTATACTAAATCCATAAGGGACCTGATTTGTTGGCTGTTCGACGCGTACGCAGCACTGCTCCAAGATTATTACTCCCAGTGGTTCCGACCATTGCTCACGGGATTTGAAATAAAATAAAAGATTCCCCCGGAGTCTGCACCATCTCTCTAGACTTACTATGGAACAAAATTAATAGGAGATTCAGGACAATGCCGTTGTTCCAATCATAAGATAGTAATAACGAATCTTTTAAACTATATCCAGTTGCATCATTCATTTATATTTCTTAAATAGTTCAACACTTGTCCCGCATACCATCTGTCTGTCCATCAAATATGTTTAAAAAGCACACGCAACACTAACAATCATTGCTTTTTTTCTTCAACGTATAGTTAGTGCTATTGTACAATGAGTGCATTATTTTATTAATTTCTAATTAAATAACATGCTGACTTTTCGAAATAATTGAGAATATTTAATAAAACATGCTGCGTTTCACTAGGTAAATGTACAACTATATTGCTGCCGTTTACAGATTGAATAATACATTCCGAATGCACATGCAATTGTTAATCAGTGTTATTGGGAGTGATTAATGGAAATTGTCATTAGCAATAATAACTCTTTGTACAGACACCCGATAAGCGTTCGGGGTCATTTCGCACAACTTTCAATCTCGAACTGGAAAAAAAGGACTTATAATTAATTTACATTTTGTATATATTTGAGGTCAAATAAAACAAAATGGTGATGATAATTCAATACATAGTGCAATGTGTATACCAAACGATAGTATAGTTTCCTTCACATTCTCTCTGCTTTTAAAGTGTACACGTCAAATTTCTTTGTAAGAGAGAAAAACTCCCTCTAATCTAATATATTCGTGTGACAGATTAAACGTGAAGTAAACTAATTAACATAGTTATCAGTGTTGTCTCCTAAATACTGCAACCGTGGAGCGTTAGAATCATTTGGAGAGCGTGTTAGTTGCAGGAATCCGGATTGGAATAGTGGTAGGTAAGAAGGTAGAATGCACTCGATGGTACCTTTACTCGTGCTGGCTGAAACGCAACTGAGGTCTCGTAGAGTCTTATGTGTTTTTCCTTTTTGTCTTTTGCTCTCAAGTTTTTTACCTGTACCTGGAAATTGTACGGAGGTACCGATAGTCATTAACCACACCCCATTTTATACAATAGGAAGGAAATATACATATATCTATATAAGTACATATTGTTAAGATTTAAGGTATATCAGTCTAACGTCTGTTAGCAAAATGGGTTACACTTAATTTTGAAGGCTCAGTGCCCAAGGAAGTATTATTGATTATCCATAAGAGATCGGTGCTACAGAATTCCATGTATGTAGTAGGATCATTCCCCTGTAACATCTAACAGCTGTTTTACAGAATGCATCTTAATATGTAAAACAAGAGGGATAAATATTTTAATCATTCCAACTTCAATACTCCTTCTCTGATTAAATGTAGATTCTCCTCTCTCTCACATTCTGATATAGATTCATTTATAGTTATATAGAATTAGAATTTTATTTACTCTGCTTTAATAGTGAAAATATATGAGAAATCATTGTAGTCTGACTTTAGGGAATTGATCCGATGTTTATAATAAGGTCTTATGTCTTTTTAAAAAGGTTTAATATATTTTTACAGCATCGTTGGTACCTAATTACTCGTTTCACTTTAATAATACTTTTTGCGCTTATCTGAATGCTTGGATAAGATAAATCACCCACGCGTAGTTCACATTGTAATCATACTTTCAATACTACCATTCTTCTCTTATGCAAGTAGCACATGCGAAACATCAAAATTCAGCTTATTACCAATGGAATTTCTATCACATATTTTGATTAAATATAAAAACTATATGTAAAAAAAGTTATAAAAGGTATACATGCGCTTTTGATAGTTTCATTTGTGATGGTAATATTGTTTTTGAGAATAATTTGTAATTACCCTTGGTATAACACTATAAGTGATCAGGAATACATGTTCCCAAACATGCTATGAAATCAAGCAGTGGCTTAAGTCACGGTAGATTAATCTTTACCAATGCACAATGTGTTTATTGGAATTATATTAAAATTTTCAATAAAAAATTCAGAACCCTATTTAGAATTAGATATTTATTTCGAAGAAATTTGATGTTTAATTTAAAGAAATTTAAAGAGTTCTGACTGCAATGACAAGCTTTGCATCTATCAAAGAGCAAATGGGTTGCAAATTACACTGATTTATTTCCAAGATTCAGACATGTACAATACAAATATAGATTGAACATGCATCGATCTAAGGCTATGGTAATAATATTTAGAGCATAAAAATTGTATAACACGGTTTGTTCGGATTTGCCAGTTATATGATAACTTACTCTCTGTTCTGCGAAAGAAGCCTTCCTGCCGTTCACGCACATAGAGTATACCCTCCTTTTCAAATTTTTGTGATGGCTGCGTAGCCAGTGTCATCAATTCTTGCTTATTAAACCGCATCTTCCCACCAAGTTATGAGATCAATGTGAATTGTAAAATATCATTGTACTGCAAAAAATGATTATAAAATTTGATCACATACTATCATTAGTTCACAAACGAATTTCTTGACAGATCAAACACAATGAAATCCCTAGTAAGCTTTAAATGGTTCTGCACGCAATTTTAAAGAAATTCAAATTATCAATCAAAACTTATGAATCCTTCTTTGAAAATCCATATATACGTATACGCAAGAACCGCAAATTGAGACTTCAGTATGTTCGCCTTATTCTAACGAGTGAAAGAATATAACAATTAGCCACACCTGGATGACAATGAAGAAGGAATGTAGTAATATAAAAGTGGGCGAACAGATTAAAAAATCCGAATTATCAATTAGTAATTCACACCATATCTATCTGAACTTTGCGTTCAGTCTACGTCACAGCAACCAGCTCACATTATTTGTAAAATGAAAACGAGAAACAACCGTAATTCCTTTGACGTGCCGCGTAGGGTCATCGCCGCCGATGACGCAATCTAAGCTAACAAACAAATAACGATGATCACATTGGTAATCATCGGTATTGTGTTAAAATTAAAAGGAATCAGTCAAACGTCACGTACAGTCACCATAGTTCGTGTTTTACGTGTTATGCCGAAGCGAGCGACATCGTGCTCATTGATCTCGACCAGTGTTTTCATGAAGCGACAAGAACGCAAGCCGCAGGCAACTGTCGCCGCCATAGTTAATTTTTACCCTATTCCAGTCTCTACTACACAAATTAATAATAAAATTTACTTAAGGCCTTGGCGCGTATCAATAGTTTTTTAGAGATGAATTACACTTCAATATAAGCCGCTTATTATAAAAGTAGAGATAAATTACACTTCATAAAAAGCTCCTTATTATAGCTTGACACCATCTGTTATACAAGCTCAAACGTACTTTTTCTGCTATTCAAACTACAATAATATGCACGAAAAGACAAATTTGTTTTGACAAATTTTTAATAAATTTACGTTGAACTCTTGAGACGCGTATTATTCTTTTCGTGACAAGTTAAATAATTCCTTCCGACGCTTTTCAAATTTTAGGTTTCCGAATATTCTTAAAATCCTAAGAAGAAAAAGCTGAGGCCGAAAAAATACTTTACAATACAGTCTAGTGTTCTTTTTCTACAAAATAATTACTACAACTGCTTATAAATTACGGATAATAAATCATTCAGATTGAAATAAATGTGTAACAAATGGCTGCAGAATAATCTTATTCTGTGAAAATATTTATAGCGTCATTAAAGTAACGCATAATTATAATTCTTTTCTTATGCAAAAATGGATATCTCAGCGCTTAACTAAAATCATTTCCATTACAGCGAGTGTCCCATCTGTTTTCCGCTGTATCAATGCGCGTCCAAAGTAATTAATTCGAGTAACCTAAACGAAGAGATAAAATTGAAGTTAAAAGCTATGGAATCGTTTTTGAGAGCCTCGAAGGCATGCTTGGTGAGTACGAATATACCATTAACTCTCTTTGAATTTTCTATCGCGAATAGAACGGAGTCGTGGAAGTGACAGCTACGTCGAAACGTGGAAACACATAGAACGGAAGTGGAAACGGCTGACATTACCGCGAACATTAAAGTTAATAGACTTCCGATTCGAGACTGTGGGAAAATTCGATTGCCTTTGCGGGTAAAAAAAGAACTACGTATGGAAGAAGATGGCGTTCGATTAACAATAACAGGACGTTCGTAACAAATGACATCGAAGGAGGGTGCAAGAGGACGACCATGAATGTTCCCGAAGTGGAGCATTAATCAGCGGTATGATAAAAAGAAAGAAGTGGAAAAAAAAGGAAAGGAAAAGTAAAGAAAAACGTGGAAAATGTTCAATTTTTAGAGAGGGCGATCGAGTCGCTAAAATACTATTAGAGATTTTTCACGGTGAAAGCTTTAGAGGCTTTCAAGGATGATCTCGTATCTATCCGTAGGTTTGAAAATCAGGACAAATCAATGAGGGTAATAAAAAAGAGGGAACTCTAGAGTGTACTGGACTGCTCATGCTCTTTTCCATGTATCCTGGCACCCCTTCTGTTCTGCTGTCGAATATTATTGAATTTTTGAAATGACATTAGATTTAGTGTCCATCAAACTGCATTTAGGCAATCGAATTTACCAAGTCACTCAAATTTAATGGAGGACGCTTTTAAAAATGAAAATTAATTATTGCGTATGAATAAAAAAAGGAGGAGATTGACTGCTTTTCGTAACCTTGACGCATTCCCTGCAAGAAGCATGTCTTTTAATTGAATTTTTGAAATTCGATTTACACTTTTCTTTATTGCTACCGTGTTTCCTAATCGTTATTCGTTTTTAAAGTTTAAAAAATTCTTCTTTGCAGGCAAATTTAAATGCATACGAGAAGATCGTTGTTATTCTTGGAAATCCTACGTGCGATTTAGACTCTGCCGTATGTGCTTTAGTACATGGATTTTTCTTATATGCGGATCGTATTCAAGGTCAAAAAGATGAGAAGACAGGCGTGATACCGGTAATGAATATCTTGGAAAAGGAATTTCGCGTAAAGACAGAGGTCGTTTATTATCTAAGACGCTATAATGTCCCGTTAAATTTGCTGACGTTCCGGTAAGTTTGCTTGGCTTTATTATTACACAGTTTATTACGTAAAATCTGTTTCTTCTTAGTACAGAGACACACAGTGTTCCTGCTGTTACGAACTCTTGCTGTATAATTAGTCCTGTTGCCATGTTAGCCAAAACTTTGCAATTAACTTTCCTCAGCATTTCGACCCTGTCTATCCTTTAGGCGGTGCTGTTAGGCGCGAAACAAGTAGCTAAAGGCACAACTATGGACCATTCGCTTGTAACCAAAAACTTTTATAGAATGACGGAAAGTTTGCTAAAGCAAGTATGACCTTCGACAGGGACCAGATAGATCTTCGTAAATTGAATGCCGGGGGTAAACTCGAGTTGATCCTGGTCGACCATCACACGCTCCCAAAGGAAGATTTGTCCCTAGCGGATTCAGTTGTGGAAATTATTGATCACCGACCCCAAGACATGACCTGGTCTTGGTCCGGCAGGACGATTAATTTACAAACAGTCGGCAGCTGCGCTACCCTCGTCGCCAGGAACATTCTTGAGAAACGGAGGACGCTACTCGACTCACAAGTTTCCAATCTTCTGAGAGGCGAGTGTGTTGGATGCTGCTCATTTCATTCCATTATCGAGCGTCGCGGTGGCGGGCCATCGCGACGCTCTGTTACATCTCTAAGCGAATACACTTGGTAAAGGAAGATTGCTACAGCGTATCCAGAGACTTTGCTTTATGTCCATTCATCCATGAGTATAACGTTAAATATTTTCCAACCTCAAACACGATCAAGCTTGCCATTTTCTTTGACAAATTGGTATTTCGCGTGGGACGCGAACATTTGGAAAAGGGCGGCTAGAGGGCGTACGAGGTCTCGCGCACCCGCACCCTTGTTCACACATTCGGTCAGCTACTACTCTACCAGAATGGAATGTTAGCAATTGCTTTCGAAACGAAAAAGCAGTGCTCGACCGCTTGGTTCTACTTTATCAACATCAATCTGTTGTTTGGTCTTTCGCGTCTCCTCACTCCATCGACGGGTTCCGGGTTACCCGGCAGCAGCTATCGCCACTTACTCCCTCGTTCTGCCTTTGTTTCCTGGCGTACTGTATTGTTTTCAGAATTGTATGAATACAGTAGTCTGTCAGCCGCAGCTACGTTCGTAATTCCTGAGCGAATACACCGCGAGGAATGAGGGATGAAGAGGGAATAGAACAGAGAGTAGAATGAGAATTAAGGGAGTGGGGGTCGAGGGAAAAGAGAGGAAAGAGAAAGAGAGAGCTGACGGCTAAGCGAGACAGAGAACACTTTCCAGAGACCCTTTTCAGAATGGACAGCTAACGTTGAAATTTCATACGATTAATGCACACTGTGGAGAGCAGGAACGCGCCTACTATCACGTCGGGCGCCATGACCGAAATAACACTACCGCCACGCTTGCAGAATAATAAGCAGTCCTTTCACATCCGTGTCTGCCAGGTCCGATCTTGATAGACACTTGCAACTTCTCTAAGGAGGCTGACCGGGCCACCCCAATGGACCTCGACGTGATTCGACGTCTCGAGGAGTTCGATCTACTACATTCATCCAGAGATCAGCTTTACCAGGACATTCTCAACGCTAAAACGGACATCAGCCAGCTAACCCCAGACGATCTCATAATCAGAGATCTTAAATTCGCCAATGGAATACCTCTAGTTGGATTGCCCATACTCGTCGAGGTATACCTACTTTTATCTTTTCTTGTTAAATTTTGTTTCAATCCTTTTTCACGTGAACCGCCAGTCAAGGGTAAAGACTGACGAGATATGATATCTACTTCAAAATTCATGTCGACGTCCATTGCAGAACTTTATAAAACTGGACGGCGCTCACGAGGCTTTGGATTCATTTACAAAGAAGGAAAATACACCAATTACTATTCTGATCGGACTGGATTTAAAGAACGACGTCGTAACAAGAGACATAGCAGTCTTCTCATTGTCGTCCAATGAGCTGGAAAATAAAGTAAGTGCTAGCCAGCATTTTCCTCTCTGGCGCGACGCCTCCTTCGCGAGGAATTTTCCCCCATTTCTGGATTTCTTCAGCATTACCAGACCTCATACTACCTCTTAGTCTTCTCCCCAGCTCGTCTCCTTCATGTCCCCTTGTCTCCGGCAAGTTTCGAGTGCTTTCAGATTTTAAGCAACCCTTCGTCGAGTCACTTCTCCTCGAGCATACTGCACTCGAGCACCCGACGGAAATGAAAGTTGCGTCTCCGCACCCTCTATTTCTTATTCACTGTTTTCTCGTCACATTTTAACCAGGTGATTCGGACGTTGATGGCATCGACAAATCCAAAATTGTACCTGACGGAGACTCAACGCTTTTCCAAAAACAGCAGCACCCTCGTCCACTATAAACAGAGTAATGTGAGAGCTTCCAGGAAACAAATATTGCCAATAATCCAGAGCATATCAAGAGACTGTACCTGTTAGCTACAATAGCAAATTGTATCTCTCCGAGCAGTTAAATTTCGCTGGCAGTCCTCGAATAAATGAATTGTCTGTAATTGGTGCACGCAGCGTGTGCACTATATTCGAAATAAATGATTTAATTGAATATCGCGAGCCACTCGGCGCCTTATCGATCCTTCCATTATCAGCTAATAATTACGTAGGAGTAACTGGTGGAGAAATGGATTATAAGGGGTGAGTTAAAAATGTATTTCGCTTCGTGGGTGTTAAGTACAAACGCTCGTAAATTCTCACCCCCGCCAGGATGGTCTCCCGCCGAAGAAACTCTCAAGCAACAAAGTCCCTTTGTCGAGCTTGTGGAAGGAGAACGAACAAAAAAAATAAAATCGAAGAAAAAAAATTCAAAGAATAATACGAAGAATAACAAATATTTTTCTTCCTACTGTTCTTATCCTCCCCCAATGAAATTGTTTATTTTTAATTTCTTTGCTGTTGCTGGTTATACAATCCAGTATACTAGCCGTAGGCTACTATTAAAAAAAAAAAGCAAACGGTTAGTCAACTGGCAGTTGAGTTTACGTGAAAGCCGCAAAAATCTCTTGGATAAACAATCGATTTTGCGGGAATCGAGGCAATTAGAGAAATCTAGGGGAGGCAGGAGGATGATGGGGATGGGGTCAAACTGGCAAAATAGGGGCGAAGGCGATACAATGAGACCGGGTGGAAAGCGAGGCATTTCGTGGTACAGTTGATCGCCAATAACGTGGTTGCCCACACGTGGCCTCAACCTCTACATCTTGCTTTATGTGTCTTGGAGGGAGAGTTCCGTTTATCAATAACTCGCTTTCCCCGGGAACATATTGCAGTACGCTAGATGGATGGGAGTCATTTGCAGAGGTTACACGTTCCAGATTGTTATGGATTGGATGTTAAACTTCCCAGGAGGGGTACAGAGCTCTTTTGGAGACGTACCCGACTCTCCTCATCTTCTTTCTCGTCCATTAGACCCTTTTCCTCTCCATTTCGAGCAGCCAAAACCATACGTATTCATTGGCCGAGGAAATTGGCCGCTTTATCCGAGACACGGGTGCGACCCTGTCCCCGTGGTTATAAGCGTGTAAGTGTAGTAGGCCGCAGCCCGACAAAGGGCGTAAAAATAAATAAAAACAAAAAAATAGAACTGAGGAGAATGGTTAAAAAAAAAGCGTCGATTGTTTTGTTTACCACGAAAGCATTACGCGAGGCTTGCTACGACTACAACTTTTCTCCCCTTTCCATTAAAACAGACACGTTGGGAACGATGATTCGCACAGGCAATTCCATTCGACCACCCCTTTACAATATGCAAATAACTCTGGCTACACCACAGCTACAATGTACAAATCGAAGTTCCCGTTAAACCTAGGCGTCGCTAATTCACGAATTGCAAAGGGATGCGTAAATATCGTTCTGAAGTGGATATTCTCGCTTGAGGGCGAACGCGTGAGAGAAAGAGGAAATGGACAAGAGAGACGAGGTGAGTTAGAGGGTGAGAAAGTGAGAGCAAGCCTAAGGGAGCGTGCTCGAGAGCGGAAAAGAGAATGAGAGAAGGAAGGAAGGAAGGAAGGGATGAAGTGGCTGCGGCGAAGATAGAATAGAGTCAGACTGCGCAGAAGAGAGAGAGAGAGAGAGAGAGAGAAAATACGAAATAGAGAAGACAAGAAAGAGATAGAGGGGATGACGTTTGAAACGCAGATCCATTTACGCATCCCGGTTTTAACATCTCGGGTTCGCTTCGCAACGTTGTATATCGAGCGACTCAGAAGGTACAACTCTTCTCGTTTCACTTAGGAAGAAATCCCTTCTGCGTAGCTGTGCTCGAAGCTGCGATGAAACTTCGTCGCGAAACTTTGTCGAGTATCCGGAAGCTTTACAACTCGACTGGCATAAGTATGAGTGACATTTTCCAGGGTTCGGGCCCCTACTCGAGAGACGTCTTTCTCGCTCCCTCCCAACTACCCTCTTTCATACTATTCGTGCTGGAACAGCTCTCGAGGCCTTTTTTTCCCTCTCGTTTCTCGTATCCCTCTTTCATTTTAGGTTAGACAGCTCGAACATTCATAGTGTAAAGTTAACGATGAACCATTTCGCTGACTCGTTTGATCTTTCGATCCATTTCGCGCCAGCAGGCAAAGATGTCCATATCGTGGTTTTGTGGTCTCGGTAAACTCTCGCGAAGAAACTATCCCGAGTGGTTGGATACTCGTCTGCTTCGAAAGTACCTGGACTGACTTTGCCGATCAATTACCCAAAGGCTTTCCCGGGAGATACTCAGAGTAGGATATCGCAAGACCTATGGGATGGGCCAAAGTTCGTCATCCTGACTTGTGTAAGTGGCTACTTTAATGATTATATACGGACGAAGTAAATACGGTATTTACGAAGGAATCCGTGGTCCGCATTGAAATAAGTGGCTTGTGGCTCGTCACGCTCCCAAATACCAGTTCGAGCTGCCAAACGTCCGTATGCGAAGTTATTGATAAACGGCTGGCAGGGATAGCGCATAAAACAAGGTGGCTGGGTAACCTAACCTAACTCTGACAGTGCGGACCGAGTACGGTAATAATATGACTACGCGGCTATGGCTATGACTATGACTATGGCTATACGACATGGACGCAGGTGTCTATACCCGCTTTCTTGCGTGTGTGAATGGGTCCTTCTGCTAAGGGTTGGTAGATCAGAAGGACGAGGAAAGGCGGTAGGATACAGAGAGAGAGAGAGAGAGAGAGAAAGAGAGAGAGGGACACGCCAGGGTGCGCGATGAGGGTGTGCTGGGTGATTTTGCGCACTGGCACGAATTCGCCACCACCACCATCCGAGTCTTCAGACTATATCCCGAACGGGGATGCTGGATGCTGGGTAGGATATAGGGATCCCGTATCAGTGTGCATCGGAAACAACCCCTCTAAATAACATATCCAGCACAATACGACATTACCGTCTGCCTACCTACTCCATCTCGTAATTTGGTACTGTGAAGCATCCTAGCGCGAGCACTAGTCGTCTTGGAGCTCCTCCTCGTAGTATAGCATCTACCGGGAGTCGTGATATGAAGATCTCTTCATCGGCTATCGGGTCATACTCATCTGGAATACTTCAAGAGTGCTTCGAGTCATACTTCACCGGTAAGTACGTCAAACGCCGCCAATTACAGCGCCCTTGATTTTTAACGCATGTCACTTCATTCAATTTCTGCTCCAAGCGCAACAGTGCATTCGGAACGTGCTTTACATTTTACATTTTTACATCAATTTCATACTTTGTGGCAAAGTGATTCTTGCTGAATCTAACGTGAACCCCGGCTGAAAAATGTAGAACTTTCGACCGTGCAGGCGTTTCGAGACATTTACGATATTAAGTAACGTGATTTATCGCGAGGGGCAATGTTTCCCGAACTCAGTCTGGGGTGGTTGGGAAAACAGGTTGCCCGGTTGGGGCGGTAAAATGTCGAGCACGTATGTCAGGGTGGTCGATGTTGGTCGTACGTGATACATCTTGTGGTATTTGTAACGGTGCGACACCCTTTATCGCGTTTTGTAAGAACATTTGTTGGCAGGCAAACAGTGGAATTCATATTTTAACGTTATGCTTATACTTATAACACTTCGTGTTTGTACAATTAATTTTTCTTTTTCCTCCTGACACTTTTTATTTCATCGAAAAGAAGAATCCTTCTTACGGGTCCTTGAGAATTTGTGCAATTTATTTCTCTCATAACTGACCCCTAATTACGTCACGTTTGATCGACGCGCCTTTTCTTACTTCGTTTCTTTCTTCTCTTATCTATTCATCTTCATACCGGTATATATACATCTGTAGCTCCAGCCGTTTAGTTCACTCAAGGCTTTGACTCTGTAGCCAACAACAAAATACAAGGATGTTGCAATTACATGTCACGCGTCACAACGCTTTTATCCTCGTTTCAAGTAATTGCTACTTCGAAGGCCACCCGTGGTGTCTGCTGTCTCATTTCTTTTTTTCTTGACACTAAAAATTTATTTAGAATTTACGGCATTGTCACGGCATTAAGTTTCTTCGATTTGCAATATCTATGAGAAATTCCCTAGGGTCCCCTTTTGTGTTTCGCGGATGCGATTATTTACACAGGGTGGCACTCCCCGGGATCATTTATTATTTTTCTTTCGCTCATGAATGTGTGACGAGAAGTCGAGAGCGCGACGTAACGTTGACGAGAGGGATTGCTCTTTAATAAAAATGACGCAATCCGACGTTATTGTAAGTCTGAGCGAAGGAATTTGCATTTTGCGTGACGCACGATGCTTATTACACCGTTACAAAAAATCGCTAGAGATATTTCTCTCTGCGAACGAATAAATGAGGGACCATGAGAGTCGTAAGAGCAGAGGAAGAATAAGAGAATATAAAAAAAAAAATGAGAGCGAGGAGACTATCGTTCTGAAACTCCCTTTTTTTTAATGACTGCGGCTCAACGGGCGGCCGAGCTCGATAATGCAGCGAACACGTACATAGCCGACTGAATCCCAGCGGGTAATGCAATATGTGAACGAAACGAGAAAACTTTTTTTTTTACTCTCTTCTCCAGTAAAACTTCTACAAACTCCTCCTCGCTCTTATTCTTTTCGTTCTCCTACTTTCCCTACCATAGTTTCTATTCCTCATCATCTTTCGTTGGTACTCCTTTATTTTGCTTTCTATCTCCCTCACCCTTATTCATCTGTTCAATTAATTAGTGAAAGCGCGCACCAACCTGATAATGCAGCCAATATATTTTTCCTTCGTATCCATTATAAACTTCCCTAGTGAGTCGTGACTATTACATTATCGAGAAATTCAATTCCCCGGGATTCACAATCGCTTTAAGCATCGTTATTAGTCTCGGGCGTAGTTCCTTCGCAGCTTCAATTTCCGATGACCACTGCCCGCCAGAATTTGCCGGAACTTCTCTCGCAATAAATACAAACTAGAGACATCTATGTCTTCCGGCTTCGAGAAAACGTCGGATTCAATAACTCCGTCTCGTGCAGTGTCGCAATTAACGTGTTTTCCGAAATTTCCTCTTGAATGCGTTAACAGGGTTTGGCGCGAACTCGATTACCCTTGGACGAGTATCGCGTTACGGACCCCTTGACATCCTCGTCGAGTTTTGAATATCACCGAGCGTGACTCGACCCTTAATGGAGCCGACACAGCTTTCAAGTCGAGAACGCCTCACTTTTTCAGTTGGTAAGGGAAATCGTAGTACAGCAGGGTAAGAAAGCGGCAACTAAGAAGGAAAAAAGAAAGAAAGACAAAGATGAGGAGGGCATAAAGATGATGCGAGGGTGGATAACAAAAAAAAATTATATAAAAACGTTTAACCCCCGTCCCTCCTCCCTTACTCACTCCCTTATCTAACCTCATTTCCGAAGAGCCTAATCATCGTCTTGATTCAACTTAGGACAAGGAGCAAGTTGCGCAAACAGCCCTCTAGTACACCCTTTCCGATATTCAGTTCCTCCCTCCGCTTCCCCGCCACCCCTGGTAACCTTCAGAAAACTCTCGGCATTTCTCCCGTTTCGAGTAGGGCCTCATGTAAATTTATGCAAAAATGTCACCGATATTGTCAGATTAATATTCATTGCCGTGGCAGAGTGCTCTCACGTGTTTGGACAGAAAGAATGAAAACTTCGTAGCGAAGCTTGCGTAATCTTTAACCTTTGTTTTCCGTCGAGGAAAATTGAATTTTTTTTTTCCCCCTCGTACTCTTTATACTCTCTCTCCGCGTTTCGTTCTTCTTTCTTTCGCCCCGTACGTATCACCCTCCTCTCCATCCACTATGTTTACGCCAGCTAAGCCGTTACCTTGTACGTATCCATTATGCATTGTGCGAACGCTGTATTTATAGGAAAAAGAATAGCGAGGAAAAATACTGCGTACGGAGCGTCCTGAATGGAAATAATAATTGCGTGCGCGTAAGACGCTTAGTTGGATTTCATTGCGCAACGTAGGTGAAACGGATAAGAGGGCAAAGAGTAGCAGAAAGCAGCTTGGAGAGTCGGTAGAGACCGATTGTGGTAGCCATGCGTGATATTCGCAATGCTAGCGGGCATGGGGCGTATACGGTTCAGAAATCGTGGCTCGATAAAGGGCGCTACTCTCGTTTTATCTTTCTCTATTTCTCTCATACTCTCTTCTTCGTCCTCTTTCTCTTTATCACAAATATATATATATATATATATATATATATATATCTTCTCTTTTGATGCCAGTTAGCCGCCCGGTTGGCACTACTGCCTTAGGTTGCCTGTAGCTATACATTTGGGTTGTCTTGTCCCTCGTGCCAGCAAAGAGGAAAATGGATCTGCCAATTAATGGATTCCATTATGGTTTCGGTTATACTCACAAATAGCTCTCTGATTCGTTTTCGATCGGTAACCTCTCTTAGCCCCTCTACCTTTTTTTTTCTCTTCTAACTTCGACCGGGAAGAGCGACGAGCTTTCCATTGGTCAGAAGGTAGATAGGTAAATCCTATTCCCGTAACTTTCATCCCAGTCTCTAACATTTACTTACTACCTCGACTGTCTCTTTTTCTCTCTCGTTCCTCTTCAGAAGCTCCCACGCTCTTTCACTTCTCGCCAGCACTTACAAGATTGGTGCTTCCGAGGGAGCCTCGCGGATTTCCACATTGGAAATCAACTTTAGAAACTTAATATCGGTAACGCACCGGCCGTAGAAACGGTTCAAAACTCGTTGGAATAATTAAGTAATCGAATTACTCTGCCTTCTCTGACTCGTTCGGGACTCCCGTGCCAGCATCTACTTCTGGATTCTGGCATAAGATCAAAGACTTTTCTAGAAGGAAATACCATTACTTTTATATATCCCTTGTAACGATATTTGCCAAATCCCTCGCTGACAGTTCAGCCTGAAAATCCAACGGCGTAGCCACATCGACATTTCCCCGAAAAATGATTCGTCCCAAGTGCTACGAAAGAGGAGACAGGTTAGATTTACTTGAGGTAACGCGAGCTACTCGCACGGCTGAATGATTACCGGGTTCGCTGGCAAGGGAATGATTTCCTCTCGAGAAGCCTAGGAAGGAAGTCTATAGGATTTTCAATGCGAGATAGTCGCTCGGTCGAGGCACTACGTATAGAGGGATGCTGAATTTCTCATGTAAATAAAAGTGAAAGAAGCGTTTAGGGAGAAGAAGTTTAGGGTGGCTACTCACTGAGTCGGGCCACTCGATGCTTTCGGGGTTGAAGCTTTGTGCCACGGGAAATATCATCACCTCCGGTATAATGGCGCATTGCCGCTATCTTGCTGAATATGTAGATTTTCAACGGGGCGAAATTAACTCGGTTACGACAGATTGCCCGTGAATAATTTCATCGCCTATTCAACGGCATGATAACTTTGTTGGCATATGCTCATTGTCCCCTTCTCTTCTCATTCCACTCTCTTGGTTTCCCTCTATCCGCCATCCTCGCAACACCGACGTCCTATACTTCGTCGTCCTTTTCCTCCATTCAAGATCCGAGAGAGCAGCCATTATACTGGGTGTCCGCGAAGTCCCCTTAATCCTCCATTTGTTTGATCAAGCGCACTAGAGCGTTGAATGGTATTAACCCTTCGGGCTGGCTGTGCCGGGCTTTTGCCAGCTTTTTCACAAGTAAGGCTCGTGGATTACTGAAATTCGCGATAATTCAAACTACCCGAGTCGAGTCGGGACTTCAGACGCAAGTGCCGCGACGCTACTTACTCTTTGGGTAGAATTGACTGATGAGGAAGACTCGGCAGAAGTTTCCTAGCGAAATGTGTATATATATATAGTCCAGCAGATTATGAGATAGAAGGATTATTTTATTAATATTTCAGAGAGCGAGTTATCGACTAACATTCCTTTAACCGGGCGAGAAGACTTAAAGTGGTAGTCAGGTAACTACGGGCGCGGATTTCAATTTGAATTTCTTTCTATGAAATGTTATTAGAGATACATCGACGCCAGTATAGGGAGACCGAGGAAGAAGGTAGTTTCGATGCAAATCAGCCTCCAACGTGGCTAATATCTCACCTGAGTGCGTATACATAGATATATACCTTCTGTGGATTCGTAGGCTCGCAAAGCACTCAGCAAATAATCCACGCAATTTTATGCAGTGCGCTTCGTGGGCTCGTTGCCTGGCTGGATGGTTGGTTGGTATAAAATAGTGAAAAAATAAAGCAGGCGAAAAGGAGAAAAAGTGAGTCCCGTTAATTTACAGAGCGAGCTGAAAAACCGAAACGCTGCTAAAATATACGCTCGTGGGAATGTCGTTAACTTTAGCTAGGGTCGCTTCTTTCACCACTGAAAATTAGGATAAGTGCATAGAAACGGAGTAAGTGCAATTACTGTCTTCAGGCATCTTGAATAGGTTTTAAAGTACGATGCATATACAAGTCAGCAGGCTCAATATATATATATATATATATTTATACGAGTATATGTTTCCCGCTTCCATCGATGCCAATGGGATAAATTCGCAATTCGATAGAGTTTCCATTTTCCACTTGTCATCCAATGTAAAACAAGAACTTCGTAGCAGCACAGTGTGCGTGGACAAACATGAAAGTAACATATAGAAGGTAATTGAAACATTACAATATGGTACTGTATATAGTGAAACGTTTGAATAACCTTAAGTCGCAATTTACTCATTGGACGACAGTTGTCTAAATAGCAACCCTCCTCGGTTCGTGGCCCTTTCAAAGCCTCGAGCCGTTAATTACACTTGGCCCATTTCTACGCTTTAGACCTCGCTTTATCTGGCTGTGTTGCTTTTATGGATTTTCAAGAATTTAAATGTCCCAAAGAACCCCGACGTTGTTTGACGTTGACACGAAACCCAAGTGCTTGCCTGCCTGGCTGACTACCACCCTGACTCTCCGCTCCTCTGTCTCTATGGCTGAAAACGCATTAACCTTTCAGGACAAGGAATTTCCTGCCAAGCTTATAACCAACGTAATGGTCGTAATCAATGTTTTATTCCTGTACCGCCGGGCTTCCAGACTCTTAAATTATCCAGGGATGGGCAGGCGCTACCGCCATGGAACTTGAATTCCAAAAAGTTCGTGGCCCTCAGCCTCGATAAATTTTTCACAGCTATGGCCTCGGAGGAAGGAAGTGAGGTACGCGATGAAGAGTAGCTACGACGGGGGATGGTTTGCACCCCTGCACAAGGGGATCACGGGGCGGTTAGGAAGATGAGGTGAAAGAGGGTATCCGAAGGTGAAAAGGGAGAGACGAAAACTTTCTACATCTTTAATGACGTCGAACAGTCGAACTTCCACCCACTGGCTCTGTCACCCTACAGTTATAAATCGATGTATGGGATTGGAAATGCTCGACAAGCACGAAAATAACCTAGCAGCCGTCATGGTGTTAGGTAGAAAAATTGTAAGAAGAAAGAGAAAGCAAAAAGGGGGAAGTAAAAGTTGAGTTAAAAAGAAGTCCCGTGGAGGAGAGCCTATTGGAAAAAGTCCAGGGAATACGATAACCCGCCTTCGTGTTTCGCCTATCTGAACTAAAAGTGTACGAAGCATGCTGGGACGTTGGGCCGCGACGCGTCGAATTGTTCGAAAATTCACGAGACTCACTCGTTGAAGTAGCTCGTTCGCTCGGGACGGACAAGCCGGGGAAACATGGACCCAGGCCGGCGACGCCATCTCCCGACAAATTATTTACCGTGTTCTCGGTAACTCGATTTGCGCCAGCGTGTCCGAGAGACGGATCATAAAATAAAAATATAGGCGTACGTACAGCAAATAGTAGTATACGTGCGCCATATGCGAGCATGGGCGAGTATGTACCTGGGAACATTAATGTTGAATACGTTATAGGTATATGGATGTACATAACCTAGCTGTATTATGCATATAGAACTCTATGTATATGTCCTATGTAAAACGGAGAGTAGCCGACGTCTAAGACCACGAGAGCCTGTATCATCTGTTCTCCTCTATTCTCAGGACTCTCTTTTCAAACTTTTCACGGTAAATCCCCAAAGGGGACTAAACGGGGAGGAGAACGTCTGCGGAAGGTAGCCTTAAGATCGATTACCATCTCTTACCGTTCCTTCTTATCTTAAACAGCTTTCGCTCGGTCCGTTATCATGGACCGGACTTTGCTATTTCCGCCGTTATTGACAGCCAGTGGGGTCCTACGACTCTTGCTCCTCGAAAACGAAGAAAAGTTTAAATTTCACCGCGAGTAAGATGAATCTCTTTCATTTCTCTTATTGTTGCTTCTTTTGTTTTTTTTTTCTTCCTCTTCTTTCACCCTATCTATGATTCGCAGAAGCACAGTGACTCGGTGTGGCATTTGTTCGACGTTTTTATTCGATGCACGCTCCGCTCCTTCGCTTTCACTCTCCCATCCTCTCTATGCTCCCTTGTACACACGTGTATTGTGTATATATACTGCAGTACTTATAGCGTAACACACATAGCTACACACTAGCTTTTTCTGGCTTTATCCGCAAAAGCAGAGGGGAGCGGTTATTGATTTCCGCGAAATAAAGAACCACGAGTATCGTAAACACGAGAAGCAGAGAGCACGAGAAGCACTCTTTTGAGACTGCGATTACTCCGGAACCATTTTCCATGATCAGCTTTTCCATTTCCACGAGAACCAGCGCCTTTTGCAAAATCATCCGCAAGTAAAAGCACTCTCGGCGTCGTTATCGAAAATTGCGTTCGGACAATTCGAAAGCTCTGGAGTTAAGTAACTCGCCCTGAGGCGTTGATCCATCCGAATGGTTTGATCGGAACAGGTGGACCAAAGGACGTTGAATTGTGGACACCAAGTATATTGCGTATTGATCGTTCTTTACTTGTTGCGCAGAGCAAACTCTGGCCCGAGCCAGGACTGGCCCCATGCTTGCGCAGGACTCCATTCTCTATGGGCAGATGTAATTAACATCGAAATCCAAATAAGGGAAGAAGCCTGAATGTTTACATACGATAGTCAGTCGGCAAGAAAATTAGATCGAAATCTGCCGTAGTCCTTAATTTTCAATACGAATAGGCACACTTACGTCTGTCGAACCCAAGATAAAAGAGAATTTTCAGGATACTCCAATGATTCTGTTTACCCAATGGATCATAAAGGATTTTCCAGTTCAATCGCTTTGCGAAAATATCACAAGAAACTTCCAAATTGACCTTAACTCTTTGGTACTTTTCTGCTTTACACTTATACAAATATCTGCACCTGCTCCTCCTTTTGTTCCCCCACATTAATTTTCGCTTTTATCCCTCTTGCGTCAGGGTTTAATAACAATGTTCGACATTCGGGTTATTTACCGTTGCGAAAAGTACGTTATAAGCTTAGCTCTCCCTCCCAGCATCCACAAACAATTTTTGCGGAACGATACCAGCTGCCATTGGGGCGAAAGCTAAATGGCAGAAACGAAATGGAATCGTGCAGGTTCCACGGGGGAGGAGAATTCTTGCTCAATATAAAATCTCATTACGCTACTGTCTACTAGGTACATATGTACGTGTCGAGTAGAGTGGTACAAAATAGCCGGAGTTTACGTAACTTTCCACCAGGGTGATTCGTATCGTTTAATTTGCCATCGTGTCCACTGTGAGAAAGACACTTTTGTACAGAGTAAAAATTGCTCTGACATTTTTAACGATTTTTCCCACGATCCTCCCGTCTCTCTTCCCAATTTCAGAGTAAAATGCGATGACATCAGACGACCTGTCATGAGCCTCAAAAAGCGCCGTGGCAATGCTGTAGGATATCGCGTGACATATCATGGACGCAGTAGTTTTATTCCTAGGATTACTGCTTGTATTGGCCCTCTGTGCGGAACTGCCGATTAAGAATGTTTCCGGTAAGTAAAAGTATATCGCCGGAAATTTCCATCAAGCCTCAAGGCTGGTACGAGTTGGAAGACGACTGTTATACGTTGACTGATGAAATTTTCTTTGGATTTTCCCAAGTCGCTCTTCATTTACCTAAGCGTCTCCGCGCCATCTTTTCCTCATTCTCTGCCTCTTGGAGCTTTTTCGTTCATTACCTTCCTTTAACCTCGACGTTGATACCATTTCAGGCCAGTGTATACTTCCACTGGGTATGGAGGAGGGAAAGATTCCGGATGATGCGATAACCGCTTCTTCCAGCTACGAAATGAAGTCTGTTGGACCGCAAAACGCAAGGTTCGTTTACCACCCTAATTCCAGATACCTTCAAAGAGTTCTATCTCCTGGTGTGCCATCTGTTGAAATTAATTAGTCACCTGAAAAGGGGATTATTCCTTTCGTTAATTTATCTTAACAAATCTTCCTTCCGTTCAATCCAAGACAATCCCTTATCGTTACTTCGTTATCCTTAGACTACGTCAAGAGAAGAATGGCGGCGCTTGGTGTCCTAAGGCTCAAATCAGTGGCGATATACGTGAATACTTGGAGATTGATCTTACCAAGGATCACTTGATCACTTGGACCGAGACTCAGGGTCGTTTCGGAAATGGTCAGGGTCAGGAATACGCCGAGGCCTTCTTTCTCGAGTACTGGCGTGACGTCGAGTGGCATAAGTATAAGAGTTTAAATGGTGCAATGGTACGCAATTCATCAGTACAACAATACGTGACGTTGTTTCTTGCTCTACAAGAAAAAATATGATCCTTTAGGTCTTACGGGGAAACAGTAATACCTATTTGGTAGAAAAACAAAAATTGGATCTACCGTTTGTGGCGAGTCGCGTGCGATTCATTCCTTACAGTCAGCATCCTCGCACGGTCTGCATGAGAGTTGAGATTTATGGTTGCGTCTGGGAGCGTGAGTATTGATTTGTAGGGAATCGAGAAGATGTTCCGAACCAGTATAATCCTGTAGGACAGATTCATTATAATTTATCGCCTGTAAAAATTGCATGTAGAGAGAATCGCAAGGTATACTATGCCAAAGGGCGAGACCGTCGGCCCTAATGGATTTAACGTGGAAGACACCTCCTATGATGGAACTCAGGAAGATGGTATTATATCCGGAGGACTTGGGCAACTGACCGACAGCATCTTCGGGGACGATCCTACGACAATCTCCAGGGGCTCCAGCAATTGGGTGGGATGGAGCAATCGTGAGAGCGTCGAGCTCATTTTCGAATTTTATGATGTCCGTGAATTTGAGAATTGCACCATACACGTCGCACATTTACCAAGCAGGGAGATCGAGGTTCGCCATTGTCGCAAGGATTCTTTCATCTTTTCTTCCCCTTGGAAATGATCCCCGGTAAATCTTCACCCTTGGGCTTTTCAGATATTCTCTGCGGCGACCGTTTGGTTCTCCTTTGACGGAACGCAGTATCATCAAACACCAGAGAAAATTGAGATTGCAGGCGAGATTAAAGCAACCACTGCTAGCATATCAATCCCATTACAATCTAGAATTGGAAGATTTCTCAAGATCGAATTGAAACCCAAATCGAAATGGCTGCTCATAAGCGAGGTCACTTTCGAGTCCAGTAAGTGTCGTCATGATATTCCTTTTATTACCAATAATGCACTTCTTTTTATTATCAATACAACAAAAAAAAAGAATTATCTCTTTCAATGTTTCTTTAACAGTAGCAGGTTCGCGAAATCTTTCAGAGTCGCTGGATCAAGTTTTTCGAGCTTGTCAAAATAATGAAACCGAAGAGTCCGCTGATATGGACAAACCAAACGCTGGATACAATGAAACCATCTTCGAGCTTAATGCTAATCTCACGCCAGATGCATTTCCAGTCAGCAATTCTCAAACGTATATAGGACTTGTTAGCGGTGCATTGACTGTTATCGCACTCCTGCTAACTTGCACGATATTCCTTATGAAACAAAGGGGCCGGAACAAAGTGGCTCTATTGCAGAAACACACAGCATTGCTATGCGGTTCTCCGGCACCTGGAATCACGATTAACATGAAGGACATTAAAATGGCTACACCGATCGTAGTTAATGGCTTGTCCCAATCAAGACTCTCCATCAAGAGTAAAACATTCTCTGGCGACGATCACACGATCCGTAGTGGAGAACATAACGCAGGAAGTGAATACGAGCACTGCAGCATCTACGAAAGGACGTACAAACTCTTCTCCGAGGAGAATCTCGGTTATGAACCGCACGCTCACAAAAGTGAACACTTCTCCAGCTGCAAGACGGAATACACCGGTATATATATATGTATATAGTTATAGAAATAATCAGAGATCTCCACTCCAACCTTGTATGATGTTGATATAGTACATAAGACTTTTCTCCCAAGATGTTACAGAATTTACCAGCGAACACAGCTTCCACGATGAGAAAGCAGTTGAACGTGTAGTACCTACTCCGTTTCCTGTTAAGAGACACAATCAATCGGATAAAACAAATCATGAAGTCTACGAAGGATACTACGCCGCTACTGATATTCTCACGGTAATAATAATCAAGAGTAAAAATTTGCATAATCTCATCCAGATCAAAGAAGCAAATTAGATTAAAGATAAGAGGAATTTTTTATAGATCAAAAGAAGGGAACAACATTCGACTTCTAGCCTCTTTACTTCGTTGCATATTCAAGACAGTATGCATCTTACGGGTACTGGAAACTCCTACAATATTCAGCGTATCTCAAGACACAGACTAAGGATTTTGGATAAGCTTGGCGAAGGCAGCTTTGGGCTGGTAAGCTGTAGTTGATTATGTAGAGATTCCCTTATGTATTAAAAGCACGTTATTCTAGGTACATTTATGCGAGGCTAAGGGTATACAAAATCCGGATCTGGGGACGATTCGGAATAGACAGGTTGTTATAGTGCGGTCGCTGTGGAGAGGAGTTACTGATTCTCTCAGGTGTGTATAATGCGGATTTATTAAAGACAAGAACCGATAGATTTAAATTTCTTGTGTATAACGAAACATTTCAGAAAGGATTTCATGAAAGATATGTACACTTTGGCTGCTGTTCGCGATATCAATATAGCCAGGATTATTGCACTGGTAGAAGAGGAACCATTCGGTGCTGTATTTGAATATGGGGAATTGGGCGATCTGCCAAGTTTCATGAGAAATCATGAAAAATCAAATAACGATATTCCATTGAGGTATAGTATGCTGCATTTTCTCATTTGACTCTAGAAAAAATACGTATATTAAAATGAAATATACATTTTGAAATATTTTCTAGTTACGGATGTCTTTTAAACTTTGTAACTCAAATTGCTTCCGGTATGAAGTATCTGGAGAATCTGAATATTGCCCATCGCGATCTTGCGGCTAGGTAAAACTTAAATATTCATTGAGCCATAAAGTAATTGTTCTTTAAAGTATACAGAACGGCTATACAAGCATTATAACCTATTTCAGAAATTGCATAGTAAATAAGAATCTAATGATCAAGGTATCGGATTATGCTATGTACTGTAGCCAATACGATCAAGAATATTATGTGAACGAGTGCTATACGAAAGTGCCACTGCGATGGATGGCCTGGGAGGCAGTCCTATTGGTATAATAACAAACTTAATTGTTTAATTGAAATCTCCAAACTGTATTCCACTACGTGTCTTTTCAATCCTCCAGGGAAAGCAAAGTTGCCAGTCTGATGTTTGGTCCTACGCGATAACGGTCTGGGAGATCTTGACGCACTGCGAGGATATCCCCTACGCTGATTTAACTTCCGAACAAGTGCTGGAGAACTGTAGCAAGTGGTACCATGGAGGATCCACGGAGAAATCTCAACCCAGGATCCTTTCTCAGCCACCCTCCTGTTCCGGTGATCTCTATCACATGATGACCAAGTGCTGGAGTAAACACGCCGAAGAAAGGCCCACCTTCGAGGAAATACATCTCTTTCTCAAGAGATTGAGCTTCGATTGAAAGCCTCGTGCACTTAAGCAGCATGGACCAAATCGATTACAATCAGCTAAGAAGCATCCTCTCCATTCGTGTGTCCTGCAGGATGCTCTAGCCACTAACTTATGCTCAACTAGGTTAACCTTCATCCTCTAAGTATAATACATAAGATAACGCGTAAGGATTTTTGATAATAAATGTCAATATCGTTCGTTCAAACATTATCCATATGGTGTGTACGGTAAGAGTGATTCTAGTGTATTCTCATCGACTGGAGATCTTTATAAAAAAGACGTGTCCTCCCGACTCTTATAATACAAAACGCAACATTTCTGGACAGCGAAAATGAAAGTCAAGAGGTGCTAGATTAGTGGCACGAGAGGTGCTTATGTTGGGTCGATAATATCATATATTTCGTGTAACGATAATCTGATAAATAATATGATCCTATGTTAATTGTCTATAAATAAAGATTCTTGGTGGGATTATACTGTGGAGATTTGAAAAAATGCTGTCTGGATGAATTATAAATATAACGTGCGCGTGTATGGGATGGTGCGAGGCTACGAATTAAATCAAATCGTGATTAACATATCTTAATTTTCAATCGTGAACAACGTAATTGAATAATGGCGCATGCTCGAGAATATTAACGAGCTACGTCAAGTTAGATGGTTACAATCTTTAGCTATTCCTGATCGCACTAATGCATCTAGTACAGTTAAGATGAGTAAAACGTGTAACGATAACGAACGTGTAATCTAAAGTAGTATATAGTTAAGTGATCCTCTGTAAATTGTCAATATTTATAATATTCTATTCATCTATTCGTTGCAATATTTTGAAGTAATCTGTAATAAGATCCTCGAATAATATCGCCCGATCGTCCATTACGAATTTCTCATATTCGCAATGACGCGTTTACGTACGCCGAATATACTTAAATCGACAGAGACTATTTTCTCAGACGGATACGAGATTATTTATCCTAACCGAGAGGTGCAATTCGACGCTAACCAAGAAACGATGGATGTTTTTAAAATGATGTCATTAGTATACACGAAAGAGAGATAAGAAAAAATAGAAAAACATAAAGTGAATGTTCAATATGAGCGACTACTAACATTTACACCATTCAAGAACTAGCACAAGAGTCATGGCAATTATTCTCTTCTAATATGTCCATTGGAGGTATATATATATATATATATATATATATATATATATATATGCTATTTCCATTTAGATTTATAAGAACCCTTAAAAATGTTAATGAAACGGTTTTGTTTTTAATGCCAGTGAACTTGAAATCAAGAGTGACAATCAATTTCTTAAGTTGTGATTTAGTTGCAGAAATCGACTATTCTTTATTGACTATACGATAGATGTTATGAGCATGTATTCTTCGTCTCATTAAAATTATGATTATTTTGTACATAAACATATATATTTTCCAGGACGATTATGTCGCCTGTATTCTCGTATCGTCGACGTAGGGTCCTTTTGGGTGAACCTTTATCAATGAGATCTGTATACACGTAAAATCAACTAATCCGCAATTTTTATCGTAGATCTACACCTATTGTAATCCGAGTTTGTAATATGAATTATCGTATTCCATTGAAAATTATATTCTTAATATTTCCAGTGTTATAATCAATAAAAATTGTTATACCGTGTAATACTGTCTACTTTATTACCTCTCAATCTGCTATATACATCAGATTTCAACCATAGAGTAAATATGTATATATTTCACTTGAACTCTGTCCTCTCATCTCTCAAGGCTTTCGTTAGTTTAAACTAGAGGTACAACATTCATTTCTTTATGAAATTCGTCTAACGGTTGTTCCCACCGTTCCTCAAAATATACACCCAGTAGAAAGTTAGCACGTTTCCCGGTACTTAATGCCCATGGTAAAGAGTGATTGAGGTACATTTGCCTCTGCCTGAAATTGCGCAAAACATTTTTCCTGTCGGTTGATGAATTCGTGCGTAAAGAAATATATCTCAATGCACATTATGGTGATTTATTATTGCGAAATAATGATTACTACTTATAACTCACTTAGGCCGCAATCGAATGGCTCCAAAGATGGCACCGGAGATACACATGGGTAGATGCGTCTGAAGTGCCTCTACCCATTTAACTGTGACCTCACCAAGCATAGTCGTTGGCATTAATAGAGCCGCATGAAAGATATCATGAACTTCGCGATATCTCTGCATTACATACGCAAGCTCAAAATCGTCGACGAACTTTACATGAGGCCTAGAGTCGGGTGTAACGTTCTGCGAAGAAGAAGAAACCAGAGTTTCAAACCCAATCATAAATAATCAGACTGGAATAAATACGATGCTATGCTTACATTTACTTTCAGGAAATCGTAATAAGTCTTTCCAAGAGTATTGTCTGGTAAACGTTTTAAGGATGAAAAGTCAACGGTGGAGGTATTTATTCGTGGTCTTTGCGAAAGAATCCGTTGACCTTCTGAACTTGATTGCATCTGCTGTAGACAGTATACAAGGGCGGATCTACCTGTAGTTTCACCCAGGCAAGCTATCATGTCACCGCGATAAGGATTCACCAAGGATATTGCAGCTGAACCTGCTGTAAGGATTGCTCGCTGTAAGGACGACAGCGGTACATGATGTTTGTTGTAATCCTCGAAGAATGCCTGTTGCGTAGACAATCTTCGTATACCGAGGTTGCCTGAAACCCATTGAGGAAAATGACGTTCAATTGACAATATCAAATGAATAAAATTTATTTTTGTACAATAGTCTGCGTACATATATTTATATAGGAATAGTTGCGTAGTAATACTAATGCTACCAGTTTATGGTTGTAACGCAATAGTAAACTTTATCTAATGATTTATTTGGCCTAAAGGGAAAGCCACTGTACTATGGCACAGATTCGTCCTGGTAACAGTAACTTTGCTTTGGTACAATAAATAATAAATTAAAATCTCCTAATAGATTTGTCCTTGGTTCAAAACCGTGTGTAAACCAAGTGTTTATTGCATGATTAGCATCGAAAAATTATATATAAGTTTTTATATCTAAAGAGTACTTATGACAGTATTGCCTAATACCGTAGGAACCGTTGGGATAACTTGACCTACCATTGCATAGGATTCATATACGAATGGTACAAAAATTCTCTGTATGGCTGTGGCAACTTTCATAATATCGCTGTGCAATGTATAGTACTTATATCATGCTTGTTATATGAAACTACAAAAGTATTTTTTTAAATATACGCACAGTCTTGAACCAAATCATCATTATATTCCCAATGTTGGCTTAAATATCTCACTTATTCATGGTAGAAACACATCACATCTTTTCAATAATGGTATGGCACCTTGTAATCATATAATTTGAACTTTGCTAGATTGTTCCTCTCTTAAAGGAGAATATTTTGGATCCACCGGCTCCTTTCTGCGGAAAGTTACCCAGGTATAAACCAAACTACCAAATACGCTTAAATTAAGACCTATGAAATTTAACCATGTGAAAATATAATCACCCCCTATAATCATACCCAGGTACGTAACACATATATTTTTAAGACACCCTATAATTGTCGTGGTTAAGGCAGAATTGTGCATTGTGCAAAGAATCACACTGTATGAAAGTATGAAACCCATGACACACGAGAGCAAGAATTGTACAACAAATAAAAAATTAGTCCAATATGGAAACGTTGACACTTGCTGTATATCACCAGTCCACCATGCGATCGCAAATGCTGGCAGGATCATAAATAGAGAATTATAGTACATCAGTCCGTATTTCCCCAACTCTTTTGAATCCAGCTTCTTCTTCATATAAACTCCATTTGCTGCTGTGAAGCAGTCATTTAGCAAAATGAAGACATATCCCTCAGCGTTGAATGCCAAATCATCCGAAGCAGCAATCACTGCACCCAGCACCATAGTGTACACACTTATTTGAACAGATGCTTTCGCTCTAACACCCAAGATGTAATACTCGGCTACCATAGTCATAAGAATACTGAATCTTCTGAGAGCAGTAAACATTGGTAAACTTAGTTGTTTAGTGCCACCAAGGCCAAAGATCATATTTCCAATATATATCATTGGCAATGGCCAAATCCTAGTAACAGTAGACCACTCTAAATGCGGAAAGTCGACATAATGTACTTTCTTGGCAATGAAGAGTACAATTATTGTAGCTAACATTTGTCCTATGCCTAGTATCTGGAAGGACGGGAAGTTGAAGGTTGTGAGTACCGTCTTATTCACAACCGTAATCATGAACGAAGAGATTCCATAAAACAATGCAGAACCCACTTGAACGAAAACTGCATTTTGCTGGCTCGCTAGCATTTCTCTAGACATGTTGATTCTGCTACTTTTTTTGTGGAAGACAATTCCTCAACATAATAGCACGTCAATGGAGCGCACTAACGGTCCGATAAATGATTATAATTAAACTAACGTACACTTTACTGGTAAACGTGTCATCCTTGTTTTATCAACTACACACGTGGCGAGTTTAATGATTATCCACGCACTGAATCTCTGACTGCTCTCTGTTGTCAAAAATGTTTGCTAGCCAGCTTGCTAGCGCGTGGCCAGCTGCAACTCCATTTCTGTATTACCACAGACTCGCAATTTAACTTCTATGGACCCCACTAGGATTAAACAAGTACTAAGAGATCAAAACAGAGTTTAAACGTATTGCTCACTACTATTATCCCCGGGTTTTTTGCGTGTGAGCGGATAGATAACACAGTATCAGACATATTATTCCAGTAGATTGACCTTCTTTACTAGTTTGTTAATTTCAGTAGTGTTTAGATAGGTCAGTTTATCAGGATCCGGTAACAATTTTTAAAAAATGGCGATGTTCTGTAAATTTTCAAGATTTGCAAGACACTGTGACTTTCTGAATAAAAGTATTAGCAATACATTTGGAAAAGCACGATGCTTTCGTACGGTCGTCGAGCAACCAAAACCAAAAAGTTTCGTGAAAATCAGTTTAATCGGTGCCAGTATAGGTGCTTTGGTTGGTGTAGGTTATTCTTTCAACAAAATTAGCCAAGAAAGAAAGAATATTGCATTAGAAGGCACCGAGACACCGATTGAAATATTAAGATACAAACCACCTATAACTCCATCGCGACAGGTATTGCTGACATATTTCTTAAGTAGTGAAAAAATGATTTAATCTTTTCTCAGACTTTGGAAGGCATGAGTTTTCTAAGATGGATCTTTTCATATTTTTTCCTTTATTCTATTTTAGATTGTTTATCCTACTGATACAACAGGGCTAAAGCTTACATTATACCAATACCAGACGTGTCCCTTTTGCTGTAAGGTACTATGCATGACATTGAATTACATGTCATAAATCATTACGTGTATAAAATAATCTCATTGCGATACATAGAGTCAGAAGAATATTATTGTTGAACAAATTTTAAGAAATGTTCAATTATATATACATATGTATGTGCATCTTTCTTCAAATCCTTTATCTCTTATATGTATTACTTTTTTTTAGGTACGAGTATTCTTAGATTATTATGGCATATCTTATGATGTTGTGGAAGTGGATCCTGTACTCCGTAATGAGATTAAATGGTCAAATTACAAAAAAGTACCAATTCTCCTTGCTAAAGTAGATAAAGGGTACCAGCCATTAAATGATAGTTCAATGATTCTCTCGCTCTTATCGTCCTATCTGACTGAAAAAACACAAGCAATCAGCGAACTTGCAAAGTATTATCCAATCATAGCTATGCACGATGACGATGGAAAGTTCAAACACGAAGTAGTAAATAAGTATTTCCTTATGTATGGAAGTTCTATACCCAAAAATAGAACATTGAATGATATTGTGTAAGTACACTCTGTAAAAATCAATTATTTTAAATTAATTAAAATGACAAATTCACTCTTTACAATCTTCAGGGAGGAACGTAAATGGAGAAAATGGGCTGACGATGTTTTAGTCCATGTACTTTCTCCAAACGTGTACAGATCATTGACTGAAGCATATCAAACCTTTAAATGGTTTTCAAAGGTGAATTATTAACTTCCAATTCCTATTATCTAGGAAAGTAGCTACAGGTAATTATTATATAGTATATCAATTCTAGGTTGGACAATGGGAAGAATATTTCCCTGCTTGGGAACGCAGTATAATGATAAATGTGGGTGCCTGTGCCATGTGGTTGATATCGAAACGTCTTAAAAAACGTCATCACCTCAAGGATGATGTGCGTGAGTCATTTTACGACGAAGTGAACTATTGGTTAAATGGTATTCGTGCTACCGGTGGCCAATTCATGGGGGGTGACGATCCAAATCTCTCGGATTTAGCAGTGTATGGAATTTTGAAGAGTATCGAAGGATGCGATGCATTTAGAGACCTCCAAAAAAATACGGATATTAGTGTGTGGTATAATGCCATGAAAGAAAAGGTTGATAGTCATGCTGGAAGTGAGTTTATAAATATTTAAAACGTAAAAAGTTATATGTATTTACAGTCATTTATTAAGTTAAATAATAAATATTAGTATTACAAGTGATTATCTACCGTGTTTTTTTTAATGGGAGTCTTGACTTTTCTTAACTACCAAACACATAAAAAAACAACAATTGAACTGTATCCAGAGAAAATTGAACATACATAATTTGTCTGTGAATACGGTCCTTTTGTAAATATACTCAATAGAACAATAAATATTGAATACACCATAAAATGTCATTCTCGAAGTTTAAACGGCACACGCTATTTGTGTATAGTCTAAAATAAAACCTCTGTTTTGAATTTCTCCATCTTCATCGGCATCCGTAACAACGTAAAGGACGAACGGTTTAAGAGTCGCTAAAACAATATAAATAAATACTTAAAACTATGAATTTACTAAATATGAGCGTCACAATTCTCGCAGATACTCACAAGTCTTGGTAACAAAACCATTTCCACAGAAACGATCAACATTTTCAGCAACTCCATCTATAGATGGATTTGGTATTATTACAAAATCCTTTGTACAATCCGTTCCTGTAACTGCAGCCAAATCAGTACCTAAAAAGTGAATAACACAGTAAGAAAGATAGAGCTTAAATTGATATAATTATATCAAGTGTGAATATAAATTTTTATTTTTTTACCTATTACTGTCGCGTCTAATGATCCTGTATCGCCAGATACCGTAAACGACAACGTATCAGACTGTGACCATTCTATACTACAGTACCCTAAAGCCATTCTAATGCAAACCCCATAGTTCAAATTAGCCATTTGTCTGGTACCTATCAGAGGTGCTGAAAACCGGAAATACCATTATGAAATGCCATAAACCGGATCTTTTTTATTGCAAAGACTTGATTTTCATTTTAATAGATACTACGTACCTCGACTATTGACTGTAGTACCATAATTAAAACTTGTGACAGTATCAGAGATACCTTTGTAATATTGCAGACATCCATTAGGAGCTAAAAATTGTTAAATTTGTGTAAACTGTTTAAAAATTATATATAACGTTTAAATTACAATAATCTATAACTTACCGCGACATGGAGAATCGCATTCTATTTGTTGTATCCTTATATTCCACCGTCTATCAAATACATAAGCGGTACTAGTATCAATGGATATTGTAATAGCAGTGGCTCCATTGAAATCAACGTATACTGTAACATTGGCAATATTCTACAAGCTTATTCATAAACCATCCGATTAAATTTAAAGTAACGTATCGTATGGCTACTTACCATGCTGATTCGTATTTTCTCCACAAAGTCTTGGTACCACGGATGCGCCACCGGAAACCAACAAGAAGTCTAAGTCGCACAATCCAGTTGCATCTGGTTGTGCAAGACTGAACTCCAGAAAGTCTAGACGCAACTATCGATTGGATAACTTTATAAGTATTTAATTGTTTAATTGTAAATCTCTGAGAATATTTTACCTGGCATATATGCGAGTTACAACGATTCACTGTAATCGTACACCGCTCGCCGCCGGCATAAGTCGCTGGATAGTTGGGATTTATGAAGTACGTGTTATTGGCGCTCGTAGTGCTTCCGCATGTTCTTGTGACTTTGCAAGATAAAAATGAGCTACTATTAGAGCATTTATTTATTATATCAATTGAATTCATTTTGTAATATACTTACATACGCAGCAAACACCGAGTCCATTGGCGCAAGTTCCGGATGCTGTACCAGCATAATTGGTACATTCTCTTCGCGTGAAACATGTTCCATTGAAGTTATTCGTTCCAGTACACTGAGAATTAGCGAACCGCACCACGCTGAACAGTGGAAAAACTGCACCATAAAACATTATTATAATTAACTTTTCAAGGTCATAGACAGGATCCCTGAGGGATGCATTGAACAAAGATTAAAGTACCTGAGAATTCAGGAAGCACATATTAAATAAGAATAAACAATTTTCTTTTCCGACCAACATTAAACTTACACTTCCCCTGACGTTCTGAAACAGCGGTACGAGGTGTTATATCATTTATAGTACCATCCCCCAGGGTATGGTCCTGTGTTGGAATCTGACCAGATGCTATAGTTGCTGCAACAAAAATCACTGCCAAAAGTAACCCGAACATGTTTGAAACCACGACTGAGCTTCTGTATAGTTTTCTGCATCTCTTAAGATCCAAATAACGGGAGCTGTTTGCTCGACAATCAGAGCAATTAACAAGTACTTGCCGATTTGTGTGATCTTAACTGTTATCGTTCATGGAACTGTACACACAGTAATACTTTACCGTTATATATTTATTTTTTGGTTCTACCATTGCAATTAGATTCGTTGCGATTTATTCTTAAAAATATTCTAGTTTGTTTTCTAGCGTGCTTCTTCATAGAAATAATAAGCGGGACCTGTTCTGGTCCATGTGGGCTCTTGATAATTATTAACTTCAGTTGAAGTGATTGTATAACTGTACACTTATACAACTGGGTCAGTAGGGAACTGTTAAATACTTTAAAGTATTTCGTTCTCGTGTAAATGATTGTACAGACGTTTTAATTCGGACGGACTACTTTTATTTCCTCGAACTTCCCTACAACTTTTATTTAACGGACACGATAGAAATTCTAAAAATAGTGAAACTTTCATGTTTCCCAATAAAATATAACTTCGAGTTTTTGATTTCGTTTTACAGAAATTTCTCAGGAACGAATACTTCAGTGTTTGAGATTCATGATGTGCGTCTGGAGTTTCAAAGACTTTGGCTCGGAGCGACATTAGGTGTCCGACAGAATGGACAATGTCCATATCGTAGTAAAGCTAACTCATAGTCATCGGAATGGAACAGCTGGAATGAAGAATCATCATTAAAAATAAGATAAATATTCTTTACTTGTACTCTGACAACCGAAAACATGTGATACCTTAAAACATGTTTTACATAACGTTATTTGAAGATCTGGTAACAAATTTCTAAAGTATCTTGTCTTGAATGGTTTAGGCCATTTCGCTATTAGTACACTGGACGGTTCCATGCTTGTTAATACACCTCGTCCCACAGTTATTCTCGAATCACCCAACTTATCCTGAAATAAGTATCATTTTATCCAATTCAATAATTAATAATTTAATAAATCATACTTCGTAACGTATCAAACGCGCAGTGAATAGATCCGCCACATTGTTGGATATTGTCAATTGATCTTCAACAGCAGAACTATCCGAAGATGGCAATGGTTCCTCTATTAATTTCTCAGCTTCCTCGTCGCTGATACTTTCCTCCAATTCGAATTCAACGACGGGTAAAATCTCTGTTACAAAATAAATAAGTAACTATGATGAGATAACAATTATGTTTATCCAGTAATAATTTGCATACCAAACATGACAAACGAGTGCTGAAATTTCAATCCGCATTGGACACAGCTGTTTCCTGAAACGTTACTAGCTGGTAACAGGGAATTAAATGTTGAGCATCTGTAACACAATGGTAACAATTCCTCTGGATCTCTATATGGATAGGATCTGGCACCCAGCATTGCTATCTCTGCCTGCGCTAAGAGATTTCCTGGAATCTTCATTCCTCTAAGTCGTTCAAATAATTGCATTACTAATTTATTTGCACCTAGTAATCGAGCCTGCTTTACAAGAGCATATGTTATAGTTAACTTGGATACACCTTCTAATTCTACGTCCTGTGTCTTCATTAATAAAAATCTAGAGATATTAAAGAGAGCTTCTGGCATGAGAGAAGTGAAAGGTTCTTCCTGAAAGGAATAAATTCATGTTAAGTGACAGGATCTAAAAGGAAACATTCCGAAAGATTTATTTTATAAAAGTTCTACTTACCAAATACTTGTAAACTTCATAATAAGCATAATAAATATCTGCTTTGTCAGAATACACCTGAAAGACAGTCTTACTCTCTTCGTCACTCTTTGGCAAGTCGAGACTCAACTGAGAAAGAAGCCAATAAAAGTAAGATGCATCTCGAAATCTCTTTTCTACAACTGCATTCTTGGCCAACGTTGTCAGAACAGCTATAGATTCTTCAGGCTGACCAGCCATTTGAAAAGCTAGGTATAACGTAAAATAATGTGAAAACCCGAAGGGACTACGGTTCATAAGTAATTTTATCAAATCAATATCAACCATCGTACACTACCTTGTTGCGCTTCTGAAAAACGTCCAGTTTCAGCCAACCACCTAGCGTAAGGTCCATATACGTGAGGTTTAAGTTTTGGATTCCTCTCAGCCAACTCGAAAGCCTCAGGCCATGCCTGCGCGTCGACCAGTACGTCGGCAACATCGGGATCATCGCCAAGACGACTGAATATTTCAGCAGCACCGTGAGAAGCGCCCAATTGTCGAAGCTTCTTTGCTATTATAGAAAGACTTTCTCTTTCAGCCTTATCCAATTGTCTGCCAACTTTTATAAGCATATCGATCCATCCGTATTCAGCTATAATATTAATCGCACGCTGTACATCTCCTGCAGAAAGAAACATTTCGGCTGCAGCACGTGGCTCTCCTAAACTTTTTGCCCATTCTGCTCTACGACGTAATAATACTGTCCGGTCCTGTGACATAATACAGAAAACGTTCCCAATTTATCAATCTCTATAAAATGCTGTATAATAATTCAATAGATCATACCTGTGTATCGCCACTGGCTATAAACTCCTGTGCCATGTCGAACATTCTCAAATCAGAATACATATCCAATGCATATTGTTGAAGTCCTGCTTTTTGATATAATCGAGCAGCCTCGCGAAGTCTACCCATTGCTGCAGCAGCAACGGCCATACAAGCTTCGCGTCCCCATTCACCAGATTTAAGTTTCTCTTCGACTTCCGATACAATTTCTATGTAACGTAATTTCTTGATTCTAGCGAAGGCTGAGTAAGCGATATTTAATTCTAAATTATCTAGCGCAGCTATGCCTAAGGCAAGCCAATCCGCATCTGCGACTCCCAGACAAGCTATGGCATACGCTTCTTGAAACTGACCAATTTCCAAATACTGATACATTGATGATGATAAAGGCACCTGGAATACATAGCGATTAAGTTTTACAGTTTTATTATATAAAATTATTCTTATATTATCTCAAAATATTTTACTTCTATTGTGACAATTGATGATCCGTTCAAGCAGTAAACCTTTGTTCCATTATGACCGACTACAAAGCCAGAAAACTTTTGCTTGTATTCTTGAAAGTTTGCAACTTTTATTGACAAATTGTTTGCGTCCGAGAAGCACATTATATCTTCAAAGGCACTGTTAAATGCTACACTGGAAATATCTTGAAATTCTCGTATTTTTTCTTCTGTATATAAATCAAATACTGACAAGACACCCGTATCACTGACCACCGCAAGTTTTTCTTTCAGTGAACTAATGTCCAAGCATCTCACAGCTCCATCGACTTTAGCCAAATGCGCAGGGAAAGGATTGTCCAAATATATTTTAATGACTTGACCTGTTTTTAATCCTAAGAAAAATCAAGAATTAAAATAAGAATTTGTGTATAATTTTCAAGAATCTACAGACCTGCTATCAAGCATTCCTGGCCAGCTGGACCGCCAGCTACTTTAATATACGTTATGGACCCGTCCAGAATCCATTCCCTTTCAATTACACCAGTAAATGTGAGACTTTGTAATCGTTTCTCCAAACACAGCACTAAATGATTAGTTGTAACAACTAAGAGATTGCAATTGAGGGTTTGAGCAAGTTTATCTCGTATACGATAATGCATTCCTTCACTGTTTCCAGAAGGCTCATATATTATTACACGCTCCGGTAATTGTACAGCAAGTCTATCGCGATACACAGCAATTCTGCATACCTTATGAACAGTTTAAAATCAATAAAGCAATTATTTGTAAACTTCGTTATTTCAATACTTACAAGATCCTTACACTTGATTCGCACTTTCTGATTTGTCATCAAGTGTTGTATTATAACATCAGTCATGTTTTCTCTATAAGCATATCTATCGCCGTACAATCCATGAACTGTACTCCAGGACAATTGTAGATACGTAATGGTACCATCTTGACAACCTATTGCCTAGACGATTTTATAATTTAATAATCATATATGGTGTTCCTCATATATCTGATAGTAATGTAAACCAATATAATAATCTTACAACGTGAGAGGATGCTGGATGAACGGCACAACTCCAAACCCAGGATGGGAATATGTTACCAATGTTAGCTAGTTGTATACCGTCATGAGTCATTAAGTGGCATCGCTTATTGCTACCACAAACTAAAATATATTGACCCTCTGGAAAATGTGTGACTTTCAATGGGATACAATTAAGAGATCTATCCCGTCCTACAGGACTTCCACTGATAGTATAAAATGATAACGTGCCACACCATTCAGCAACGCACAGTATGTCTACTGTATCATCTCTGGAAAATAAATGTAATTATAGAAATGTATATTATCATTTCAGTCTGTATTGTAGTGAAAAATTATTACTTTATAGGATTCCATGACAAACTCCAAATAGGTGTCCCACTGGATCTGTCAATCCTCGTTTTTTCTTCTCCATTCTGAAAGAGACTTTCAATATGATTTTAAAGAATTAATCATGTATAGGATTTCTTTGTAGTATACGGTACTTTGTTTCTTATCGATACATAGCCAGCTGCCAAACCAATAGCCAGATATTGGCCATCTTTGGTCCATGCACAGCAATTCACTCTTCCACCTGATTTGTGTTTCTGAACAGCTTTCTGTTCTGCGGACCAGAATGCAATGTCTGAAAGGGAACAACTTAGGAGTTGATGAGATACTGGATTGAATTGCATACACTGTACAGCTTCATTATGCCTGCATAGATTTGAACAATATCAAACATATAATCTTCAATGTTTTATTATATGTTATATTATTGTAAGTATCAATGGATAACTTACGAATACTTTAGAATCCCTTCAAGTTTTGATGTCCATATTATCACACTTTTGTCTGCACT
>JARPRG010000286.1:553887-594130 GCA_031001745.1 Hartigia nigra
CTTTATCTTCTTCTTCATCGTCATTATCATCATCATTATCATCATCATCATCATCATCATCATCATCATCATCATCACCGTCTTTTTCCTCGTCTATTATTATTATTATTATTATTATTATTATTATACTTTAGTACAGTACCTATGGAACTTATAAACTAGAGAAGTGTCCTGGCCTCAGTCCGACCTACAGCATCCTTCGCTGTATTCTTTATTTTAGGTCCCATCTCCGTCAACTTTTCAAGGCACTTTTTTCGAAAAACTTACTTGTAAAAGACCGGATTAACGAGATAACAAACTCCTCCCCGTCGTTCTAAATTTGATCAACTAAAACTCTTGTATCTCTACTCGCGGAAATTACTATAAGAAAAGTTTCGACTACCGTACCGAATATAAGACTATTAACAATAGAATACCGCAGTACAAAAAAAAATAGATGTAAAAAAGAAAATTACTAAACCCTCGATTTGCTTGAACGAACAATTCCGTATAGTTCCTCGAGGTTCTATAGGACTCACAACCGTGGGAATTAGTTTTCCGAATATTTTTTCGAATTCAATAACAGAATTATAAAGAATCGTTAAAATGAAGTTTAAAATACGATAAGACGATGCTTTAACAATACTTTATAAAAAAAAAACCGCGCGATTTCATGTTTCGCTAATCTTACATTAAAAATGCGCTAATTTTCACGAACGTAAATTTGTCTCTAGTATTTCAGGGACACCTGGCTTTTTCAAGGTTTAAAAAATAACATGAAAAATTTTGTGTAAAAAGATTGCATCGTTATATAATTATGCGTATAACTCGATAACTTTTAGTGATTTGAATTTCCCATCGTCAATACCAAAAAGACAGATAGGAGAATCGTGAGCAATTCGTAGATCGACTAGGGAATTAATTCATGGCAAAGGATCATTTACTAAGCAATAATGCGGACAGAATGGAAGATTGTCATTCGTGCCTTGACATGAGTTGATCCGAAATATTCGCATTGCTTCGCATTGAAAGCAAAATCAACAAAAAAAAGTTGTATATATATAAATATATATATGAAGAACAACAACAATAAAAATCACGCATGAAGAGTAAGTGTGAAATCCTTAATTGGTCAAAGTTGGAACTATCTTGGTGTTTCTTGCAATCCTATATTTAACGTAAAACGTAATACATTTAACAAAACAGATTCGTTATAAATACAATGATTCAGAAACCCTGGAACAATATTTAATTGACATGGGTCTTTTTTTTTTGGTTATGCTCCGCAAGGCGAGCACTTGTGCAACACAGTCAACCACTTCACTTAACCACAGCACAGAACACCCCTTCTTTTGTACGCCATTATCGTTTTGGGCTCTGATATAATATTTATTTATTTATTTACTTTTGTTGTATTATCTTGCGTGCATACTAGACTATTTGCAACTAGGAGAACATAAGATTCAAAATAATTAAATTGAGAGAACAAAGCTGTGCTGAGATTTAACGCGAAATGAATAATGGCTATATGTTATTCGTAGAAATCTCGAAGGTCGTGATTATACGTCCTCGTGATACTACGGGAGGTTAGAGGATGGTAATGCCGTGGCAGACCGATAAGAGAGTAATACAGTAAATTAGAATTATTATAAGAGCTGTTATTTAACGATTAGAAAAGAAAAAATATTTTTGGTTGGTGTATTAAAAATTAGCCTTCGATATATTTATACCAACAATTTAACATTTTCTTCCTTCTTCGATCCTTTCTTTTTTTCTTTTCTTAAACCTTTTCTTTAACAAACATTGTATAAAGCAAAACGTGCTTTCCGACAGCTTGTAATATAAGACCTTGCGTAGAATAGAGACATAGCATTTAATCCCTTAGACGAGAATACGCATCCAGCCAGCTGTTCGCGTTACTATCCTTTTCACCGAAAGTATTATTCAGATAGTAATTAAAGTAATTTATAATTTGCCCAATTATAATACATAGTATAGCTCACTGGACAGAATAAAAATTGTACAATTATTCAAATAATAAGTTAGTGTCCGTGATGATTCTTCATAAACGAGTTACGTACCGTCGCGTGACAAAGGATTAGAATAGCGGACACTGGCGTATCGACTGATTAAAACCAGACATTACACGGAAGGATAATCTCAGAGAAATGAAACTTCTTGAACAGCTTTAGAATAAGAGTTCGTCCGATTGCCTTATTCATTTACACGTAGTTTACACAAAAATAGTTAATAGGAAATGCATAATGTCTTCGAAGTGATCATGTTACAGTCGCGTGCTATAAGTGTTCGATTCAGTTTTTATAAGTTTTTTTTTCTTTTTTTTTTTCTTCACTTACTTAGTCTAAAATAGAAACGTTAAGATTCCTTATCGGCCTAAGGTAGTACCACCGAAATTAAATGAGGTGGGCACAGTCTGCGAGTGAAAGGCATAACCTAGAAAGTAAATGCATTGCGTTAGGATTTACCCGTTTCTAACGGTTCCAAACATCTTTCTAAACTCTTGGTCGTTAAATAATGAGATTCCGTTGATTGGAAAGATTTTCAAAAAATTTAAATAATCTATATAATATCTGAATGCTTGTAAGTAACCCAGATGTACTGACTGGTTGATAATAATGTGTAACTTACCCCCACTTTGTTCAATTCTTTTGCTCTCCAGGGCTGCTTTGCGCTGATTAGCCAGAACAATGATTTCTTGTAAAGCTTTATGCTGCTCGGAAGTCAAATGGCTGGTTAAAGCTTCGTACCAAGGCTGATCTGTTCTTTCGATATCTAAATGATATAAAATTATATTCATTAGAACTTGGGCTCTTGACATATGTTTATCTTTTCTTTTAGGTTTAGATACGTTTCATTATAATGCGGTCCATTATAAATCAGATTAATATTGTATAAAATACGTATTAATTATTTAATTAATACTCACTTTGCATGACTTCCTTGAAGACAACATATTCATCCTGATTAGTATCATCAGAGTCTAAAGGTGTGACGTAACTTTCAAGAGCAGTTTCCTCATTAGCTTCGTAATCTGAATCGTCATCATCATCGTCATCAGACCTGTGATCACCGTGACCATCCTGTATGGCACCTGTAACGTTGAAACCATGCTGGGTTGAAGCTCTGGTCACCTTCTCCTGGAGTTTCTCAAGATATTCTTGACTGGCATCATCAATTTCATCTTCGTCGGAGGATAGGACCTCTGTAAATGACAGATAATTTTGTGAATTATGTATAAAGGCATCCGTTCTGCCCGTCTAAAGTCATACCTTCATCGAGATCACTTTCTTCATCGTCATTCTCTTCGTCATCGCCGTCAATCACCTTGGCGGCATAAGCTCGTTTAAGGCCGTCGAAGAGTAAAATTAATGATGGAATTATTTGCTGTGCACATTCATTGACTGCGGGTGGTCTGGCAGGACCCATACTGATTAGAGTACAAAGTCCTAGGACGCAAAGCTTTCGATCGTGCAAACTAATAAATAAAAAGTATTCATGTATATTGTCCAACTTGTTGATATTAGATACAAAATAAAATCTTACCCTAGGAAGCAATCCGTGTCGTGTATCCATTGTTTAATAAAGTGAGAAGCAATTGGCTCGGTTGACTGTCCCAGACTTCCCTGAAGTCTGTCCATCACCTCGAGACAAAGTGCAGGATTGTAGTACAAAGCTGCAATTACCACTTGAAGACACATAGTCCTTAATTCTGAGGTCTTGACCTCACGTGTTAAACGTTCTAAAACCAGTTGTACCAAAGAAGGTATACACTGAAATTAAGATATTGATTATTTTGATTATCTTAAACTTGTAACACGTTACTGATATATAATCATACCTGGTCTATATGGCCCTTGCATTGTAGTATAATAACTTCAAGTAATTTTGCTGCATGACATTCAGGATCTTCCCCAGCCTCACCAGTCAATATCTTCAGAATAAAAGGAGCGTAATGATATCTATATTAACTGCACATTTGTTAATTCAAGTGTCTTAAGAAAACATAAATACTCACAGCCTTACACATATTGAACATGGCCAGAATGTGATTCTCGTTAGACAGAAAAGCTGGTGTATCGACAGTGATATAATTATGCAGAGCTGGCATCATATCAGTGAAATAATCGAAGCCATCTTTCTGGAATAGTTGATATATCAACTCCAGAACTTTCCACATATCTTCCGAAATGGATCTACCAGTTAGATCGCAAACTAGTGACAGAGCCTCTTCGTAAAACTCTACGATACAAATTGTGACAATTAATATATTTGATAAGAGCACTCCCACCCAACTGGGAAAGTTTATAAAAGTATTTAAGTAAAATTTACCCATGACACTTTGACCAAAAATATGGGCCACTACTTGTAAAACGATTGGTTGCAGTTGCGCCATGATTTGAGGCTGCTTGTCCATAACAGTCAACAAAGTTTCAATAGTGTTCAACAGCCCTAAAGCTGTAATAGCTTTCTCGTCGCTTCCTTCGTCCGTTTCCAGAACTTGGCTAAATGTCGCAGCCTAAAGAAATATGCATAATCAAGGTAAAAGTTCATATAGATTCAAGTTTTGTAATTTTAGCTATTAGAGAACGAATTCAAATCCATTCAGTGGGGACATGTCCAACTGGGACAAATAACTTAAAAGTCATTAAATAATAATAGTAGAAACAGTGTTATTCAATTTTACAAACTTACGAGATGCTGACAAATTTCCACAGCGATAGGCATCAATTGCTCCGTATACGTGCAGACAATCTTTTGTAAAACACTGGCTAAGTCATCGTTCTCAGTTTCTCTAATGATCGTCAAAAGTTCCAGCGTTATTTGCTTTACTAATGGTTCAATATACTTTTGAGCTTTGTCTTGAGCCGACAAGAGCATTTGCAAAGCTATAGCAGCTTCTACTTTGACAGGTAAGTCCTGATCGGTCAGAAGAGCATTGGTGGTCAATCTAATTGCTTCCACCAAGATCTGTTCCTGTTTGAACTTAATCTCGGAAAAATAGTGTAGAACCCAACAAGCCTGTAATTGAAACAATGAGAGAATCTAGGTCTGATTCTATTTCATTAACACGTTAATAGAAATCTGTACCCTTGCTCTCATATGACCATGAGGACTGTTAAATTCTGGAAACACGTACTGCAGGAGCATCTTATCCATTTGTTCCTTGTACAGTTTCTTCCTCAGCAATATATCTGCCACGCTACCGACCTAAATATAAATGATAAATACGTATTATTCTACAAGAATCGTACAATGTAATTATAAATATATGCACTATCATCCTAAGCGTACCATGTGTAATGCTCCATCCTTCTGTCTTGGATCTGCGTTGGGACTCGTTAAAACTTCCATGCAAAATTGCATAGTTTTTTGCAGCATGTCTTTTCGTATTTTACATGCCGAATGAAGGAGTGTCTGCGCTGCAGACACCGGCGAAACAAAATCTTCGAAGATATCTAAACGTTAATGGTAAAGTTGTAATAAAAATAATTGAAAGAGAATAATATAAGTTTAAAATTAAATATGCATGTTACCGAATTTAACCCTTATATACTCGTAAGGATCGTTATTCCAAAGTTCTTCGTCTGCTGCTGAATAAGATAGTATTGGAAACAATACGTCACGAATGATCTCAAACATGTGTGGCTTCAGGAATTTCCACGAGAATGCGTGACTCACTCTGCAAGAACATATAATATATCCAATAGGAGTTAAGGCTGCGTATAGCAAGGTGCGATATTTATAGCGAACTGATACACCTAAAAATAATTAGCTGACAAAGAAGACGTACCCTTGATTAATATAATTAATAGATTGTTGCACAACTCTTGGCGAGACGTAAATCTTTCTGCGATACTGATCCAAAATCTTCAAAAGGACCTCGAGTATTCCGCCACTGAAAGTTTGCAGGTACCACTCCGAAAATTCTTTATATTCTTTGGTTACGTTTCCTGGGCTTCCGTATCTGAAATATAATTAATTAATTGATATGTCCATGACAGTGACCATAGAATTTACGTGCTTTAACTAAGGATTGGAGTGTCTATGCAAAGGCTATGCACCTCTCAAACATTCTGTGTAAAATATGAAGAGCCCATTTTTTACATTTCCACCATGGTAATTCTGCACGTTCATCATCGTCTAATTCAGGATTATTAGTTTCGGGTGGAACTGGTCTATCCGCCACTTGTCGTACTACATCCATCCATTGTGAGAATACTTCCTTCGAGATGAGGTCCAGAGGAAGTGAGTACTATAAGAAATAATTCATCCAGCAACATGTTCTCTGATTTCATAAAAAAAAAAAAAAAGAAGAGAAATATCTTGAGTTTACCTGTGTAAGAGCAAAGAAAATTTTGAGTATTTGTTTTTGCAAAAGAACCGACTGCTCTGAAGGGTCTGGTAGCAATCGTAATATCAATTGGTAAATCATAGGAAACAGGAGGTTCATTGCTTCGTTTAGTGGTCCTCTCTCTTCTGCTTTCTTGTACCTGTTATAGAAGATATGCATAGTTTTAACTAGGCGAAGTAAGTCATTTTTAAAAGTTACAACGAATAAGGCTTACTCAAAGTTTTTGACAAGTTGATATAGAGCTAAGAGAACGCCAGGCCAGCAGGAAGCATCTGGATTTTGAAGATAAATTGTGATTTTGTCTACAATTTGTGTCCACCGTCCGGGGAAGTCGTGTTTTACGATGTTGCTTATGCATACCGCAAGCTGCACCCTAAATAAGCATAATATCTTGTTGTATAAATTCTCTGAGGGAATAGTTTTTGAAATAATATTCAAACATTTAAATAATTGCCTGATAAGTTCTGGTGCGTGCACTACAGCGTCAACAATTGCATCTCGTATCATAGCACGATCCTGTTCATGAATACTGAATGGTACTGGACCATTCTCTGCCTCTCGGTCAGCCCAATTTGTTGTGATAAGATTTTTTAAATATATAACACCTGAGAGAAAATAAAATTATATTTTTGTGTTCTCGCGTTAATCCTAGATTACGATAAGTTTTAAGTATTCAAAAGCATTACTCAAAAATGTTGTTATTTAAATATGCTAAATGTATATTAAGCATTATCGATTGTTCTTGTATTTAATGAATAATATTACACAGGATATGTTACATTAAAATATTGAACTTACCAGCTTGCCGTACAGGATTATCTACTTCTGTGGACATCACTACCTGTAAAAGGCTTGGAGCAAACCCAATGATCTTGTGAATCTGAAAAAATATTTGAATATTTAAATACTTCCATTAGCTAATTCTAAAAATACTGAACAAATTTCTTTTATCTGGTTTCACTATCGGTTAAAGATAAGTATTTATCCAAAAGGTCTTATCATCTGCACTTTAATCACATACATATACAGAGCATACTTATTGCAATCTAATAGTGTCACTAAAAATAACTCATCTCGATAATTCTAGTAATTTTAAAAAAAAATTTTATTTTTTCAAATTCATAGTCTCCCAATGGGCTCTTGCTAGCATCTTGATATATCGTTCAAGGTTACCACTACATTAAATATCAAATTTAAGAAAGATTGTAATTGTCATAGTCACAATATCTAGAATTGATGAACAATAATGCCTTTAAACCATAATTGAAGTCGTGTAAAGTATCAATATTAAACTGATGATTTCTATCTAAAGGCAAAAAAATCAGTGCAGAAGGAGGACAAGATAGAATGTTCCAAAGCATGTGGTTCTATGTGATAGGTATATGCTGTATCTAGAAATCGTGTTTCGCTGACATTTCCAGGCAACTTGGGCCCACTAAAACATTCTGAAATATATACAGACAGAATAAAGGGTCAGGAATATATCCAAAAGATATAAAGAGAAGGATTAAGGGCTGGATAATCTCGAGGATTAGGCAAAGAAGCCACATGTCCGGGCGGCCTTAGTGGACCGGGCAACCGAGCACGTTTTTCAAGATCATTACCTGATTGAGTTGTTCCTCAGCTTGCTTCTGCTGGGCCGGGTCTATCGTTGCACGCAGTAATTCCGTTAATTTTCGTGGATCCATTTTTTCCAAGTATGGTTGGCTGCTGTATCAATTAACACACGTGAATTTTTGACTGTTTCCAGCGAATTTGACCCGGCGCATTCACCTCACTGCTCTCTCGTCACGTGACACATCAACAATATGGTGGACAAAGTCGAAAGATGCTGAGGGTCAGCGTGGATCATGAAATATCTAGATAAGAGTCTGGATGCACAATTATTTAATATTAAATTGTCCGATAAGTCTTGTTAAATTGAATCTGCAATAATTAAGGGTAGCTATTTCTCTTTCAATTAATCCACTGGATGAACTTAAAGCTCAATTTATATTTGGTCGCCATTTTATACAAAATTATCGTATCTGTGGATACTCTGCTGCAACGTAAGACAGATTTTTAGTTTTTGGTACACAGTATCAATCGTTATCAAATAAATTATTATATAAATCAGTATTGTAAGTCTTTTATGCCAAATCCTATGCATGTATTATGTGCATTAAAGTCGTGTTCACATCTATTGCAATATGCATTCTTGGAAATAATAATATAGGCTGTGCATTTTAGCGTTTTTTATATGCCACAAAGTAAAATAGTCGCGTTATATAATGAACCAAGAGCGTTGACAATATAATTGTGTCTCAGTAAAATGCATTTATTAAACAAAGAAGCAACGATGATATATCTCGGCTCATTTTTGTACACACCTATAGTGCTCCGGAGATATAAGAAAACGAGAACACGAACTAGCCTTATATTTTTTTTAATAGATAAATACATATCCGCTTTTACCGACCGTTGTTAAAACTTACGTATTAAATGACTGAACTACATTGAGGGAAATGCATGAAAAATTCAGATGATAATTAACGTTACTTTTGCATAATATTCAATGTCATTTGAATTTTAGAATCGTTATTACAATATATAGATATTATTAAAAAATTCTTTGTTCTTATTCGCAAGCAGCAATTGCTATACATCAAAACTAAATTGTAAGAAAGAGCCGCTGTGGGGCAGTGTAAGAGTTTCCGGTACTCATTTGCATTTTGAGCGCTTGAAAAGACAGATTCAATTGCCTTTAAATCGGTTAAAATCTATAAAATTTTAATTCTACGATGGTTAGTTTACTGGAAGGTTCATCTTTTAAGTAAGTATTATTAATTCTTTATCAATATTTCGGTATAAAAATATAGTAATGTTGATTTTCAGTGATTTAGTGAGTGGCGGTGGAATCACCTTTGAGGTAGACAAAGACTTTCAGGATCTGGAAGACGATGAAGAATTTGGATATCAGAATGATGTTCGTCTGACTAATGAAGAAATGTTAAAATTGTTAAATATGAATGATTTTAACGGCGAAGATGTCGAAGGGAATGACGAAGGACAGATTATATTACCCTGTGGATTAAGTTTCGATCAAATTAAACAAAAGATGACCAATCTTACTGAAGATGGTAAAGTAAGTTGATAATGGTATAGCGTAGAATATACAAATTTTTTAAATTGTAATAAATCCTATTTTTATTGTATTTATTATATTCAGGTCATGAAGGCTGTGAAGCAGAATGGTGTTGGAGAAATTATTCCGAGTGATGCGCGAGTCACACTAAAATATATTGGATACTTTGAATACCAAGATGAACCGTTTGATTCCACTTATAACAAAAGAAATGCTTACACATTGAACTTAGGCCGCGGAGAATGCATTGTTGGATTGGAAATTGGAATCAGGTCTATGCGGAAACATGAGATTGCACACTTTATTATTCACCCTGATTTGGCTTATGGGAAAATGGGATGCTTGCCTCGTATTCCACCTAACGAGGATGTAATGTTTGCTGTGCATATTGTAGATTTTATTGAGAAAGCAGCAGCCGATATTGAAGAGTGTTTAACATACGAGGAGAAGCGTTTGTTCTTCAGAGTAGTCAACCGTGTGAAGGACCAGATGGTGACAGCTGGAGAAAACTTCAAAAAACAAAAAACTCGCCAAGCTATCAGAGAGTAAGTATTTCTATAAAAATCTTAGACATTCAAGAAAAAAATATGAAAGAAATGGTATATTGCAGCTATAGAAAAGTGATTATGTGGCTTGAAACAGCGCAGTTGAATAATGACGAAGAGGAAAAGGAGATGAACAGATTGCTCTCAAGAGCTTATACGAATCTTGCTGTTTGTTACAATAAAGAAGGAATGGGTCGACAGGCTTGTATGGCCTGTAACAATGTGCCTGTACCCACAGCCAAGACACACTTCAAGTAATTCCTCTTTTGTACATCGAAAGCAATAATTTGCACATAAATTTATTGATGTATTATCAATTAATCCTATAACTTATTAGTTACGGAAGAGCCCTACTGAAAATCGGAGAATATACCCAGGCAATACAGAAGCTACAAATCGCCTATAAAATGGAGCCTCAAAACAAAGACGTTATTCAAGAAATCCAATTGGTAATTCCAAATGACCCTTATTCCAAGAGTACGAAATATTAAAAACACTCGTATTTTAGGCGAACGAGAAGCAAAGGAAGTACTTGGAGATTGAAAAGAAACTTTGGTCAAAATGTATTGAAGGTGAGCGACACGAGAGAGTATCTAAAGAGTTTTGTAACGTCGCAAAACAAATGTGTGAAGCCTTCGCGTATGATACAAATTCGATGAGGCAGCCGTTACCGGAATGTCTGACTGAACCTGAAGAGAAATGCTTACGCGAACAAGCTGCTCTACTGGGTTTGAATGTCACTTCGCATAAGAGATATGGAAAGGAAATTATATATCTCAGCAAACCTCAGTATTAATTAAAAGAATATGATATCGTACGACGCTAGATACGTGCCAAAAATGTAATAAGAGTTATTATCAGATGATTATTTACTGTTTTTTACATTTATATTCTCACAATAAATATATTCTGCCTTTAATTGTTTTTTTTTTAAAGAAATAATCTTTATACTCCCTTTAACAACATTAATGTTATTTTGCTCATCGGTTTCAATAAGTTTAAAATAGACTGCATGATTTGAAAATTCTCCATATGATTTAATAATAGTAACTCCGAATTGAACTGAATTAATTTCTGATCAGGCACGATCACTGAAGCTTTAAATATTAAAGGAAGAAGCGAATATTGATTTGCCTTGCTTTCGTTTTAGACCAGGAACAGAGTCAGCGGATGATCGACAAGGTACGTAAATTCATTCGTTGTGCCAAATCTCAAGAATTTTTGCAAAGGAGTGTCCGGATAATTGCACCACGTCAAGTTCTATCTACGTTCGGTCCAGAACAGAAAGTTTTCAATAAAATTCGCAACTAGCCTGAGTAGATTTCCAATCCATGGACGTCTTAACGCAATCATTTCGCTATCAATGAGCTGTGAATAAGTGTGATTAATGAAGCACGAATGATACTTATTTTTAAAATGATTTTAAAAAACAGGGATATTGTAAGCAAATCGTTAGCCAGAAAGTAGGGAACAGTAAAGTCCAAGAGTGATTGTATTTAAATATATTTATTATTCGATTTGTATGTACGATATACTGCACAAAACACCATTATTATTTTAACAGTTTCAATTTGCCTGTAATAACGGTCCGTAATTAACGGATTATTAATTACACCAGTTGATTAGTCGTGTACTTATTACCATCTGGTTCTCTTAGACGTACACAGAAGAAAATCATTCATGATCGACTGTAAATGACATGTAATCAATGATAAATCAATAAGAAATGCGAGCATCTTACTCGCACTTTAAGGCAGATTCATAAAACATAAAAGTTGCATTAAAATTCAGATATCTTTGGGAGACCTGACAAAATAAAATTGACTGTAAACCGCATAATACTGTATATCGTAATAGCGTTAACGATACAGGGACTTGACTATGGCGGTCAGTTAGAGCTGCCAGAGACTTGAAAAAGGAAAAAAAGGACATACAGAGATGAAGGATTAGAAAATTTGTCATTTCTTTCAAAACTAATCTTCTTTCCTTTATCAGCGTCCCCTTGAGCGGGATGTACAGGTTTTATCACTTCGTACAAAAATTAATTAAGTATACTCTTCTCTCTGGAATTAATGGAAAACAAATAACTCGAACTCCAAAAAAAAAAGAGTGCTGTATCTAACGAAAGTCTGGCGAATGATGAGCAAGCGTAGATATAATTTGACATCTTTTTAAAAATATTTTTGATAAACAGACACAATTAATAAGAATCTTTGATTAAGCAGGCAAACGCCTGAAAAGCACGAACGCAAAAATAAGAATGATAAAAGAATACTATATAAAAACAAATCGAAAATGCGCATCAAGTTAAATACACGAAACAATAATATCGAAGATTTCAATCGATAAAAAGTAATAATATATATATATATATAAATTATATATATATTTCAAAGCATGTGGCAGCCCTTTGACCGCTAATTAATCTACTGTACAGAGCTGGTAAGCATCTCTTCTCACCTTATCTATGGTAGCTACGTAGACGTAGATAGCAGCCAACCGTTTGATCGATAATCAACAATTAATAATAAACGATCGACGATCGATCCCTAGGCCGTCTCTAAGCTCGCCACCGTAAGGGCGCACAGAGCAGCGACGGGAAGTACACCCCAACCAACGAAATAAAAATGTCTATATACAAAGGCAAAGAATATCTATGATACAACAGGATTGTCCGCAATTAAAAAGACCACGCGCGCGATGACCGGGAAAGAAGAGGAGCATCTGTATATATATAAAGAGCAGAGCGTCTTTAATCCGAGCTATTTACACGGGTTTTTTGTTTTTCTTTTAGTTTTTCACAGTCGACAAATGCGACTCAAGTTCGGGCACGCTCGAGTGCTCAATCTTACGACAAAGACTGGCACCAGCGTTTGCGTGACGGTAGATCAAGTTTCAAGACGAAACTCATTTTTTTTTTATAAACAGTTAATTCGATAACCCATCCGCTTACCTTTCTTTTCTTTTTTTTTTTTTTTAAAGATAACTATACTTGTTACGTATCAACTTGGATACGCGTACGACGAGATTCAATTGTCGAACTAATATATGACTGTGTCATGGCGCGAGGACATTTGATTAAATTGAATACTTAATTTATTTATGCATGCACGTGTGGAATTCAATGATTACATGGAGAGTTATTATATCTAATCACACAGCAAGAATCTCGTCGTATGGAATAATAAGAGTAAGCCCGATGGGTTGGATAGAAAGAAAAATAATAATAAGAAAAGCGAACGCAGGTAAGATTTGACAGTATTGTTACATCGCAGCACCGGATTAACTCAATGACTCTGTGTACTATTTTACTAAGGAGTAGTTTGTGCTGAATTCTTGTCGAATGCTCTGGCTCTCGACGATCGACGTAGCTTTCTCTCGTTTTGTTTTTAATAATATAATTGCGATAATTAATTAATCAATATCTTGTCTCTCATTCTCTCTCGAGTGCGCTAAACGCGAGGACTCTTTACTCTCTTCCTATTTTTCTTTTTTTTCCCTCTATTTACAGGCGTGCACGGATGCTGTGCTTCGTTACTGTACATTCATTCAATTATCCCTGTCACTCTTCCTCGCAACCCCTTGGTATTATTGTTATAAACACCCTCTTTGGGATTCTATGAATGTTTATATGATTTCGCTTACAATTCCGGCTTGCTAGGATCATCGCGAAAATCCTCACGGGCCGCATGAATTTAAGTGTTGGTGGCAATTTACGTGCAAATACTGTTTTCCCTTCCAACTTGGAGAATTGATACGACACGCGGGAGATCACGGACGTGAAAATTTCGTTCGGTCCACGATGAGCAGGTACAGATAGCAGCCTGAGTTTCTATAAATATCTAAGATTGGTGGCAACGGCGATGGAGTTTTCTAAAGTGAGGAGAAAATCGACTGGCCGACAAATGCATGAGTCAACTGATTAATAAATAATATATTGATTAAATAATGCAATGAATTTTTGTTCTTATTAATTGATGAATTGACTCAAAGATTGTGACGCGACAATCGACACTTTCCTTCTTGATTTTTGATATTGCAATCTTTTGTTTCGTTTCGTTCCTTTAAGAGGTATATTTTTAACAGTTTACACTAAGCTACGATTAAATTATGACAGTCGTATGTCTCGACTAGGCTACTTAAGTAAAGCATGCCTGAGAGTAAACGAAACTTGAACGAATAAGGACAGTGCTAAGAGTTTTCATCTCTACGTTTTTTGAGGCACCGTTGCCTACAGCTCGAGGAGACGTTGAACCAAACAGCAATCCATTCATCGTCATCCTCAGGTTATCGGTAACGGGACTACGCATTATGTACAATAGGAATCGTCATCGTTAAAAGCAAGAAATTACGGAACGGAAAGTCTCCCATTTCTCTATAGGACTAGCAGACCTAAAGGAGTCCGCCCTTGCGACCGAAGAAGAGTGAACTGATAGTACCGAGGGCTGATTGAGTTGCCGACTCCTTAGTAACTGGTACAGGAGTCACTTGTTTTACCTGACCTAGATCTGGTCTAGTTGCACCAGCACCGGAACGCCGCTGTCTTCCAGAGTGCTGATTCAGTCTTGGTGCTCCGGCACCAGATCTGGTGGATGCACCCAGTTCTTCCTTTGACTTTGGTGGTAGTGGAGGCTTGGTACTAAGAATTTCACTTGAGGAGCTCGATGTAGAGACGAAGGACGGTGATGAGAGCTTCTCCTGGCTGACACTGCTGGACATCGAAGTCTTGAGGAAAGTTAGTTGTGCCATTGGACTTTCCATGGAACGTCGTGTATATAGGGCTCCCTGAAGAGCCAATGGTGAAATACTAGCACTTGCTGTCGTAGCCATTATGGTATCGATGCCGATCCTCTCCAGTTTCTCAACTAAGCGAATACCAGTCAAAGCTTTCTTATCTGATCGTGACAACGCCGGCTTCGAACGTTTACGTTTCGGCGGCTCGGAGCTGAAAGTGCGCTTCAATAATTCTGCCCCAGTGCTGAATAATCCAAAGCTCAGTGAACTACTGTAAGGTGGTGGTGAGGCTGATCTTGTGGGCGGTGGGCTGCCATCCGGACTATTGATGACGAAAAAACAAAAAGGAAATTATTTTTCTAACTGACCAAAGAATATTTATGGGATTGATGAGAGTTAGGAAAAAATTGTTATGTTATGTTATGGTGTATCTTAAAACTAACCTATTGCATGGAGTAGCAGTCGGTGTGAAGTTACGTTCTCCACTAGGAGTAGTCACGCAGGAAGGTGTGACTGCTTTGATACCCCTTTCGTTGAGCATCTTCGCCAAGCCTAAGGTAGTTGAAAAAGTAGACGTGGAGTTCCTCCTACTAAGAGATCTGGGAGTATTGACACCAGAATTAATCTGACTACTAGGTGCAGTAGCCACTCGGCTGCCAACTAAACTCGCTGTGACACTGGTGTGATCGTCAGGATGTAAGACAGTGCTATTGGTATATGTATACACGGAACCGGTGTCCTGGAAAAGTTTTCCAGGATTCGCATATTCTTCATCCTCCTCAAAATCGGCCAAGGTGAAAGTCTCCAAACCGAGGTCCTCCAGAGCACGACCTCCTCGTGTCTTGACACCAGGTCGCTCCTCTAGCAATCCACCAAGAGTTGGAGTTGCCAGTTGAGACCAATGATGCAGAGTCTGTGAACCTTCCATAGGCTTGACGATCTGCAACTTTTCAGGAAGACGCCAGCTATTGCCACTAAATCCGGACAGGTTTCCGCTACTTCCGGTAGACATTATACTGTCAGGTGTTCGACATCCGAAGGGCAGGAAGTTTGGTGGTGAATGCATTCCCGTATCATAGTCATAGTTATATCCTGCTCCTGTACTCAAACAGGCACGACGAGCTATCACTTCTGCTGGAGTTAGGCGACGCAGCGCAGCCTCCAGATCAGCTGCACCAGGAGCTCCGGGTACTCCAGTTTGTTGAGGACCACTGAACATAAATAAAAAATTCTTTACTATTTTTCGATATTCTGCTCATTTCTTCTCTTACTACTGATTATCAAGATGAGAGAATATTATAGGCAAATTGTAGTAATTACTTACGGATATTCCTCGGAGTCTGTAAGTAAAGAACCCTCGCTGTCACTATGTCCTGTAGAATCCAAACTAGGGAAGCCCGTAGAATGATGAGGTCTGATAGGACCACAGCTCATTCTTAGACCTGAGGATCCACTGGACAGAGTCGAAGTGGTCATTGAACCAATTCTTGGGAACTGTCCATCCGTAGCAAAGGAAGCTCTCGAAGCGCTCCGAACCGTTTCGAAAACCTTCTTATAAGTAGGAACTCTGTCGGTACTGATTCCAGAATCGAGACTAAGTTCCGAATAAAGCGAAGACTCGAGTTCCGATGCAATGGAATCAGGTTGTGGTGCAGCACCCATAGAAGGAAAGAGTGAACCGCCCCTTACAGTTGGCATCCCGCGTTTCCTCTGTTTACGTAGTTGTTCCTGAGTTTCAGCTAGAAGATTCACGACCTCGGCATAACGATCCTTGAACTGAGCCAATTCCGTTGCCAGGATATTCTGATTGTCCCTGGTGATGACCAACGTGTTTCCAACTTCATCGTGCTCCGCCATAAGTTGTGCTAAACGTAACTCCGTCTCACTCAACTTTGCCGTAAGGCTGACTATTTCCTCATGTTGAAGTCGATTTTCCTCTTTCTGCCTTTCAAGCTCCTCCACCATACCGTCTGCCTCCATATTGGCACTTGCTGCAAAGACATAAAACTTCATTAAATTATTATAAAAAAAAAAATGAAGATGCCTATTCGATTATTCTAATGACAATAATTTTTCTCAAAATCCTCCACCATCGCATAGTCCAATCAATTATTCTATATCTGTCATGAGACCGACCTAGTTGTGCAGCGATATCCTTGACAAGTCTGGCTTCCTGTTCCTCGCAATCATCGGCATCGTGGACCAGTTTTGTGAACTCATTTCGTAACTGTCGATTCTCGTCTTCAAGAGAACCGATGCGCCGCTGCATCATTTCCAAATTAATTCCACGTAGGCCGGTGGGCGTACCGGCTTCCGATCCCGAGTCTTCCACATCGTTCGTTAAAATCTGAATGAGTTCTGTCTTCTTGATAAGCTCGTGCGAGAGCTGCGTGATCCTCTCGTTAGCCGATTTTAATTCGGCTTCCAAGGCGTTCACGCTGCTCTCGAGCTTCTGATTGTGAGTCAGTAACTCCTTGCCGATTCGTGCTGTTAGCTCGAGATCTTTTTCCTTCTGCAAAGGTTATGGAGATTTCTTGGATTACGTCGATGCCAAATAGTGACCGGATATACATAACCGATCCCAGTAAACTCAGAGAAACAAATATTATTCATCAAAACACTCACCTCCTCTAGAAGCCTGGTCACTGCTTCTATATCATTATAAGTTTTGGTCATTTGGCTCACACGGTTGCTACATAGAACTGCAACAGAAACACACAAATTTATTAAACGATCAATTTCACCATTATTAAATCTACAAAAAAAAAAAAAGAAGAAACGGCAAGTGTATTGTGCTAAATATGCAGAGGCTGGACTTGTACACAAATAATCTATACATCTTGTACCAAGAGGCTGGACATATAAAAACAACATGTGCAATCTCATGGAGGGTATAAATACCACACACGTGTTCATCGGTGTTAAAAGGATGTCCAAATCAAACACCTTTACCTGAATTCAGAAATTTCGACGACTTCCCATCGGTGGCCCGAACAATCCCAGTGAACGGTATCAAAGCTCGCGACAACATTGACTTAACGCGTCACGTTTAAAAAAAAAATTAAATAAGAAAAGAAAATCAAAGATGTCTCACGTCCAACTGTAAACGATGCACAAGTGCGTCCCTGCCATCGGATCAGCACGGAGAAAACAAACAAAGCTTCGTTCTTCAAAAACAAAGAACCGGCCACACCCAATGCAAGTAATACCTTTCGAATGCTGGATAGAATAATCTAATTCCAGCACAAAATATAAGTCCGCTTTTATTATACGACGAACAGCAAGAGAAGCCACGACCGCGTCTCGCCAGTGGAGATTGACTTGCATCCCCATCGATCAGCCAAGCCAACCCGTAAAGGCGCAGCCGCACAGAGCGAAAGTCTACAATTAAATTTAAAAAAAAAAAAAAAAAAAAAAAAATAGGAACGCATCTCGCACGTGCGTCTGCATTCCCCGTCAAAACATTGGCCGTTTCCATTTTTACTCAATGGACGCGAGCCAAGAAATTTAGCGGCGCGGCAGTCAACTGCGCAGAAGAGTAGAAGACGTCGTCGCAGAATAAGAAAACAAAAGTAAGAATGGCAGAGCACGGCATACCATATAATCTAACCTAACAAATAATAAGTATCGCGAAGAACGTAATTAGAATATCTCTATAGGAAATCGCTTGTCTCGCGGTCGATAAGTATCTTTTGCATGGGTATTGTTGTCTTGCATAATAAATCTGTTAGTGGAAAGTAGTCGAATGGCGTCGGCACTTTCGATGGAAAGTATTATATTTATTTGCTTCGGCTCGTTAGGCGTGGGTGAGTGGCGGTAAAAAAAAAAAAAGAAGAAGAGAGAAAAAACGAGCGAGACAGAAGCTAAGAGATGGAAGGCAAAAAGGAGCATCGCGAAAAAAATGCAATCGCGTTTAATCGATTTATTATTGTCGCTCTGACGACTTCGGCAAGACTTTCTTTCTCGCGGTCGGTACCAAGGGCGCCTTAAGTACCTCCCTGATTCACATTCCATCGGTAGAGAATAAAAGGAAATAAGAATAGAAAGTTGTCCAACTGGTTCTGCCTCTGGATCAATGAGCACGTTGCTATCTTAGGAATTCATTGAAAAATGTACGCTTGTGTACGAGCGATAAAAAAAAATAAATAAAAAAAAAAGTAACCGTACACGTTGCTCCCACCTAGTGAGATCGCGTATGTATATCACTTGGACTCTAAAGTGTGTAGAACGATATTAGTAAATAATTCTAGCAGACATGTTGCATCGTGCGTTACGTCACATTCCTCACAGAAGCCAGCCATGCCCGCCGATTACGATAATAAAGTAAGTCAGACAACGGATAATGAAAAATGCGTTATTGTGAAATCTAGTACAGCGAATTCTTGCTGAAAAAGGTAAAACGGGAATCGAGGATTTTAACGTAGCCAACAACGTAATACTAAATGTACACGCCCCGTACATCAACTGAATAAAGAAAAAAGAGAACTTGCAAATCCAAAGAATATTGCACCCATAGAAATCAGTAAACTGCACCCAGTCAAATGAGCCAAACACGACTACATGTATCTATACCGAGTGATGTCCTTCAATGTGATGAAGAGATAAAGAAAAAAAGATAAGAAAACCAAAACAAGAATTATCTAATGATACGAAGTGAGGAATTAATGCTATAGGTGCAATTGCGCACGCACGTGTGCGTCGAGGCTGTATTACTGACAGGAGATACAAGTGCACGGGGCGTCAGCAGGCGATCCAAGAAGAAATAAGGGCGGCGTCCCGGCGCAGCAACCCTCGCAGCCCCAGCAACGAGTCGAATATCCAGATCCGACGACAGAAGTGGACGTCGCGACAAAGTGACCCGAGGTGCCGGGTATATCGTCGGGATGCCGAAGTGGACGTGTACCTTCCAAGAGTAGTTCGTCGGATTCTTCGAGGCTAGACGGCGAGTGCTTGGGGATGTCCTCGTCGTACTCGTAAGGATCATCCTCCTGTTCCGAATCCCCGTTATCAAGATACTCCTGGGCCTGAAGATCAGGACGATCGTTCTCGGCGGTGGAGGTGCTCGCACTCGGGGAGTCTGTCGCATTGGAGGTGGCCACCTTCGGTTGCCCAGGGCAGGTGGTACCACCTCCAGCAGAATGTCCACCCTCCAGGCTAGCGCGATCCTCTAGGCAGGATCTGCTTTCACAATTGTACTGCCACATACTGATCTCGAACACATTTCGCGCCAAAATGCCAAGCACACTCTACTCGCGCATTGCGAAACGTCAAGCGATATTCTCTAAGTGAATGATAATTGACAATGAGGAGTTCCTTTGAGTTTCTTTTTGTCTTTAGACCGATCTAACAGCGTTTGCCAGGTACAGCACAGAGGGATTCTATGATACTGATTCGTTGAATTTATAAACTAACTGAGGTTATCTTATCTTCGTAAATTCCTGTGCCATTGCAAAATGGTATTTAGGCACTTCAAGGAAAATACGAGACTCACGGCACGACCGATCGAGTTCCAAAGTCGAACTGACACTGAATTACTGTACTAAAAGGGAGGTTATGTACCTGAGAGGACCTTGACCTACCCTTAACAAACCCAGCCTAGCTTAACTTGAATAGACAAAACTCCCACCACGTGTTAAACTAATGTACTCAGGGACCGTGAATCATGACGAATTCCCAGTAAACGCGTTACATTGTATTAATTTCATGGAGAGTATCGACGATGAGAGTAAACTAATCGTAAAAGTAAAAATAAATAGTCTGACTGAATGTATACATTTCTTCAATACGGAATAGTGAGGCCGTGAATATTCACGTATCTAAATTTCAAATAGAATTAAACATTGAAGACTACTGACACTATAGCTTAAGGTTTCACGTCAATAAATGAAAAACCAACTATTCTCCCGACGATATTTATTGTTTGAATCAACAACGTAACGATTCTTTGTCATCGAGAAGAAACGCAAGAGAAAACATAAAAAACAAGAAATTCATTCGCGAACGTTTGCCTTATATTCAGACTAAACATTTTAGAAGCAAAGTTCTCGGAGCAGGTATTTGTGAAATTCCCAAAACTTACTATTGTTCCATAATTTTCGTCTCTTGGTAACAGTTCGACGTAGGTTCGAATGGTCATAATAGAATTCCAAAAGGTTTCGAAATATCAAGTAACGCAGGTGACAACGTACCATATAACAATGAGAGCCATAAATGTCAAACCACTAACGAGAGACAAAGATTTACGTGAAATTTCATTCCTCCGTATAATAAATAAACAAATAAATAATGCGCACTGTCGTAGAGAGATATACTACTTGATAGAAAAAATGAAAGATTTAATAACACAATGACATGGTAATACAAAACATCAATGGTACTTAAATACGCAAAACTAAAGATACCGTCATAATCCTAAAATCTAAAGCTACCTTATTTAATTCTGAATCAGGTAAAACTATAAAACTCTAATCAATATCGACACGACAAGAGGACGAATAAAACTGTTTCGTACAATACAATAGTAACTTGCAGCGTAGTTTATGAGAAATTGAAAAAGAATAAACCGTAATTGAAAACTAAAGATGACAACTTTGCGCAAACGCCAAACATGTGTATCAGAGCATGATAACGCATGACTATCTGTATCGAGTAACGAGTTCAAGAGTCTCGAGTAATACAAGAAAGCATTTGTAATTGCATGAAATAAGACACCGCATATTCAATCTCCTGTTACGGGAATGTCCATTGCACTTAAGAGCAAGACGGAATGGCAGACTATAATCATAATAAATAATAACGCTACATATTTATTGGCGGAACTGACCACCGATACGCTATGCACCGGCAGTTTACTCGGTTGGTACCACTAGCACGTGAAGGTGGCTACCGTCGTTGCTGCAGGTGTCTATTGATTTTACAGAGGAAAGGAAGGCGACTTGCATAAGCCTGAAGAGCAGAGAGGCCGCGTAAAGCTTCTACGAAAGAGAATCGCGAAGCCTGCCGGCTTTAATGCCAAGCCTCTCTTATGCAATGAATGAAAAAAGACGTTTTTCACTCGATGCGAAACATTTCAATTGTATTCAGAGCAGCTACAGTTTTGCGGCTAATGTGATTCTCCGGATCCGATAATTAAACAAAGTAAGAGAGAAAGAGAAAGAGAAGAATAGTGAGAAAGGGAAAAGAGAGAACCAATTCCTTTTGCGATTCGTATGAAAAAGCGAGAAATGTGATTGTTCTAAGTAATCGTTAGAATTTTACGAGATCAAGAAAGGCCGACTGACATTGTATGCAAAGTGTAATTTCAGTTGCTCTTGATAACAGTTCTTACGCAGAGATACGGATAAGGTGATGTAGTTTCTAAGAGAAATTGCTTCTTTTTTTTTTCCTTTATGTGTATTTACTAATGTATCATCAGTTGTATGAACTATGATATTTTCTCGGTACAAAGCTTTCAATTGTTGTGCGTGTGATTTCTACTCTGACTATGATTACTGTCATTCATTGACGTTTAGATTGACGAGTGTTTCAAAAGTATTACGGATCGTTGCAACTTATTATGCAATGAAAGTTTTTTTTTTACAGTCAGTAACATGCTACAAGAGATCGTACAATTTCAAACGCAATGAAAATAGATGCTGTCAAGGACTGTTAATAAAGGTAGAAAATTCTTTGAGGGCAAGGACTAAATTAACGTCTATGATTTGTTTACAAGATCTTAATGACGAGTCTCCGTAATCATGGCATTATCAGAAAGGACCAATTTTGCACGCAATTCTCAGTATGTCTACGTGCAGATAAAAGAGTGCCGGCTTTCAGTAATTCGAGAGTATCTTGGGAGCCTTGAGAAGCAAGTAGTAATCAGGGTCGCAGTTCGGTGGCCTCGATAAACGAGAAAAAGATGTAAAAAAGGTAAAAAAAAGGTACAAAACGTTTACAAACGATTCACGTAATCACGAAGGCGTGTAAACGTTTTGGGATTACGCAACGAATCATAGAAGAGACTTGTCTGCTGGTGTAAATCGACACCGTGATTCGCAATATTCTCGCTTTTCCATATGAAGTAAGTCCGTCCTACCCCCATTATGCATATAACACACAGGCATATTGACGTGCTTGTAACTCGATCGGCCAGCATAATGTTGAGATATCATAAAGTATAATTATGGGGCATTGTTGTTCTAGTGTTTTAGAGTAAATTACGTATTTACCATTCAATGTGTGCGATTCGCCTGGGGCGAGCAAGGCTGACGGGGTAAAAAGCCCGGTAGGCAAAAACAGTCAAGGTTGAAGGCGTTCTATCGGCGTGGAAACATTGGCTCTTTTCTTCTTCCGTTTAAACACAAATTCACTTTGTAAAAATTGCCTGTGACACTAAACACATGTCACTTTAACACCCCTTGACACGTTGTACTGTCGTCGTTTTACTGTGATAAAGAAAAATGTCGAAATTCAAGGCGCGGCAAGCACGGCGAAGCAGACCGTGCGAGAATCAATCGGCCATCTTGATTCGAAGCCGAGAAACGACGGAACTAGCCGAAGCCGACACGAACTTGAGAGAATACGGTATCGCGGGAACGCTCGAACGAGACGGTCAAATGACGTGAATAATTTGAATTACAGAATGACCGTTTGTTTCACCCAAGTTGGCACGATCGCTGCAAGAAAAATATTTCGCTCTCGTATATTTTACGCGTCAAATAGGAATACCGTGGCTGCTGGACTGTGTAATTCTACGTAGCGAATCGTTACGAGCAATGCCGTAATGCCTCTGGTACACTTAGAAGAATTATGAATCCGACATGGACATCTTGCTAGCGATAAGAAAAGATTTATATTCTTATATACGAAATAGGGTAGAAACACGGTTTGTCTTTGTAAATAACTAGAATGACAGCTCGTAGAAATTGCGACATGTGTGCTCGGTGCGTATTTCTTTTTCTTCAACCGGAGAAAACTTTCCATCGTACATTAACTTTGCTATTTCGCTCTGGGCAACTGTCAATTAAAAGGCACTTGTCTTGTCCAGAGACAGAAAGCGAATTCCAAATTTCACACGAAGAGGAATAAATAAATTTGAAATACGAAAGGAAAAAGGATGAAACATTCTTCCTTACTGAATATGAAGAACGGGACGATAAATCATTTCAAGTATGTTGAATTCTAAGAAAATCAATGACGTGAATCCACTTCAAGTATTCGCGAACGCGCCATATTGAATAATACATAATAAAATCGCAATAAAACATGGAGAGTTGCGTGCGATTAAAGTGCTAAGTACTGTGATTACTTTAATGCCGAAGATTCTGAATTTAATACCGACATTTCTTCACCAGAGCGACGTCCCAGTATCCTTGGACGGTACCTCGATAACCCGAGGTCTGTCGATAACTCTAGCAGTGCGCTCGCCATTTTCCACTATTCCAACGATCCAAGCTTGACGTTGTTCAGTTTTTTCAAGAGCCTTGCAATACGCAGCCGCCTGTTCACGCGGCAGCACCACCAGGAGTCCACCGGAGACCTCTGGCATTCTTCCCTGAAGAAGGGGCATCGTATTACCGGTGATTTTCATAGTGCTGCTCATCCGCGCAATAATCGGCATGTTGTGTATGACAAAGCTGACAGGATTCTTCTGTCGATGAGCCAGAGCCTCCGCATGACCCAGGATCCCGTGGACGGAGACATCGCAAGCGGCGTGTGCGTTATACTTGAATATCATACGAAGGTCATTATATAGGAAAAAAAAAAACATATGATTAATCTTTGAAAGTAACCCGTGTAAGGCAAATAGGTATTTCGAAAGCGATCATTCCGCTTTCATAGAAATCCAAAGATCTCCTAGAAGTTTCATGGAATATCCAATTAAGTATGCACATCTCCTAGCGAGACTATCTGATTAATCGAAGTTCTAACCGGTACTTCTGCGGATACAGCAACTCCTTCAGCAATCTGTTGGAATCTAATTCTGTCACGGAAGACTTCGATTTCCCAACCCATTTGCTAGCTACGATTATAGGATGTCTCTAAATTGTCAAGTAAAATGAGATAATCCATCTAAATGAATAGGCTAACCTTTCTCATGAGAAGAGCAGCGATCCTATTGCTCCTGATCATAGAATCCACAGCTCTCAAGTAACCTTTCCTCACATCTTCTTCGCTAAAAGTCAATAGTAGCCTGGAGCGTTTATCCGTTTGTTCCATCCACTGTGCGATGGTGATCGCCACAATGGTGCCAAGGGGTTTTGTCAAAACTATCACGTCCCCTAATATTGCACTGTCCGGTATGACAAGTTCGTGGAGAGGACATACGACACTAGCTGTACCACCCAGTACGAGCCAAGGGTTACTAAAGATCTCGGAAGCTCGCACCTCGGCAGCCATCGATTTTCCAGCATCGCAAAAACCGCGAATCATCATGGGAACCACGACTTTTCGTTCATTTTCCTCCATTCGATTGGCAACGCCCAGTATAAACCGAGAGCTCGCGCAATCTGGGACACCCAGGGCGTGAATCCTGCTCAGGACGCACGTGCTGGCTATTTTACCAAGCAAATAAGGATCCTCGATCACTGGCCAAATAAGATTCGACGTTTCCACTAGGTAGAGTCCACTGTGAGGAAGATGGGTAACAGATACGTCTTCGCCGAACACGAGACTCTTGGATTCGCGATCCTGCTTTAAAATTTTACAGTCGATAATATATGTAAGTCAAGGTGATTTTTCAGTCTTCTGATCAATTAAATAATTCAGATCTTTTTTATATGCACTGAACTGATACCTGATCGTCGTTGAAAACCGAGAGAAAGTCAAGGATCTCAGTACGGTCGGGTCTCATTCGGTGACCACGAAGGTCGCCGAATTTACTCAAACGGAAGTCCTTATTAAGTCCATGAGCTTCTGGTCTGAATGGAAGCTGAAGAGAACTGAAGGGATCTGCTACAAGTTCCAGGGGTACTGCATCCTCGTTTTTACTTGACATATTGTAATAACGATGTCGTAGGTTCGTTCACTATGCACTGTGTTCTTCCTTCTCGCACAACAATAACGTTTTATACTTATCAACTTCAAAGACACATGAGAGACAAAACTCGTGTATCTTCAAGACAACGAAGCAACGCGAATCCCGCGGCCAAGTAGCTGTTTGGCGCTGCTGATCGCACGTTTCGTTTGTTTCTCGAGATTAGTTCCAAAAATGGACGCTAGAGCACAGACGCTAAACAGCACGTGCAAGTTTGTAGTGAAATAATTCCCGCCGAACAAAAACATATTTTACGCCAGAGTAAAATTCGCAGAAGTAAAATAACATTCGACATTACAATACTTATCAGTTATCAATAAATCCCAAGAGATAATTGTGATTGTGTATCCTACCTCGATTCAATAGCAGAGTCCTTATGACGCGAATGTAGACTTTGCCGTATTTCGTTCTGGCGACATGAAACAGGAAGTCGGAAACATTGCCATGACCTTCATGAATGTCATTCTCTTCAAGGACCTCTCTCAGAGCTTCAACGCGTTCCTCCGGCGTGCTCTCGTCAGGACCTCCCAATTTCCTCTCAAGATACTCGACGACCCCGATGTCCTCCCACAGTTCGGGATCCTGTTTATTGCTTTCGGCCTCAGGTATTTCCCAGACACTGCTGAGTTTCCTTCCGACAGGACTGAGCGAGTTCCTGGATTTCGGTGGGGTTCTGATACCCCCCAAAGCATAATCCAAGCTGAAGGATCCACGATTCTGTTGGTATCCTCCAGGCGAATTGGTAGGATCTTGCCAGGACGAGGGTCCTTTGTAATTTTCTCGCCAACTCGCGAGACTCGCGCTATCCTGTAACCACGTGAGCGGTTCAGTCGTTCTCGAAGAAGATGGCGACGTGCTCCTGCGGAATGCCGACGGGCCCAAAGTCTCCGATAGTACGTTCGATCCTTTGTGAGGATCCAGGGCGGCGTAAGTGACGTCAAGAGCAAGAGAGTTGAAAGTTGAGTCCCGCAGGACGATTGTAGATCCCAGTTCTTCTTCGGTGTCATGGTGGCTATGGTTCTTCTGGGTTCTCGTAGGCGAGATCGAAGAAGCCGTGCTGGTCATGACATAGCTCCGATCTTGGGGCGATCGGGAGCCTTTTGACGTAAACTCGATATTTATTCGTATTAGCTTTGATGTTACGATATTTTTATCAGCTGATTAATACCAAGGAATACAGCGAGAATTTCGTTAGTCCCTGACCGGACAGGGACTTCTCGCGATTCAAATAAGTCTTCCGGTCTCTTAGCACTCGTAAGTTTCAGTCCATGAATATTAAAATGTAACACCACTCACTCGAGTACTTTTACACGATCCCGGTAGACAGTCTTTATTATCAAAATGAATAATGACGCTCTACCAGTCTCTTTTTTTTTTTTACGAATTGACCGATCACGGAAAGACAATGATGATCCACACCACTCTTGGAGATTTTAACGATTGCCAATCAGGCCACGACAGTTACGCTTCGACACCATCGTGTTGGTAACTCCACACTCTAAGTGAATTCGAAAGAAAATACTTTATAAGTATGTTTTATTTGATAATCCAAAGAAGTAAACCGAGAGAAAGAAGCGCTTTCTCTCGGATGACTTCCTGGAAGTCATTGAGAGCAACGGATATCGTCCCAAATATCGATCAAATTGGATTTTCCAATTAAAAAAGAAAAAGGCGGGAAAATACAGAAAATTGCCAAGAAACAGATGAGTACTAAAGTTAAGGATGATGATGACAAATCACGAGCCGAGAGAGCGTTCGTAAATAAGATTCACCGTGCCTAAAGGATCCTACGACCTACTATCCGAATCCGCGACTAAAACAACAAGTTACCAAACTATCTCGCTAACGATGAAGTAACGCATAAACTTAGTCACGCAATCTTCCGAGAACTCGAGTTTATTTTTATCGTCTAGCACCTTTGTACACAGAAAATCATCAGCTAGCCCGCGTCCACTTTGATCCCACTGTCGCGCGAGCTGGTCGTACACGAAAATACTTCAAAGCCAGTAAACTCAAAAATAACCTTGAGGAAATCCGATAGGTAAACCATACAAGATGAATGCCAAACCTCAATCATGTACTTAAACCATTGACCCTTTCGTGTAATAACCCTTGAGATGAAAGGATGCTAAACTGATTGAAAGTAACGACACCACCATCGTCATGGCTTTCTTTTAAGGAACGAAAAGAAAAAAAATCTACAAATCTATCGAGTACCGACTCTTCACCTGACCCGCATTCCCCTTCACATTTGTACTAACGGGTTACAATTACTGGCCCAGTTGCTGAACAATCACTTTCACCACCGAAGGCGATCCGTTTAAAAGGATCGAAGCACCCCATAGGGATTCGATTAATTGACGATAAAACATAAACATTGACAAGGTCCAGATAACGTATTGCTTAAGGTGCATCGACAAGACGACGGCGTAAAGGAGATGATGAAAATACGAGAATCAAAGACTTTGGCGTCATACGAAAACAATGTCGCTACGCTTTGTAAAATCCTTCGAACAATTTGACTTGTCGCACGAGTTAGTGTCACGGATGTTAATGGACATCATTAAAGGATTAACAGTAAGACTAACAGTATCTTTCAAAGATCTTATCCCTGTGACAGAGTCTCGTGATCCAGGAACTCGAAGGTCCGCTCCAGTTTGTCGGGTGGACTTCAAGGCGAATTAGCAAGTGGGCGACGAAACCAAAGCGTAACAGATGATTTCTCCCCGGTAGAGAAACGCGAATTAATTCAACGCTCGGCAATCGCCGATTGCAGAAGCGGTCGACGAACTCGTTGGCTGCGCCGAGAAACGATTATCTGCCAGGCTCCTCTTTGCTCACCCTGTGAATACGTGCGAATCCATTCGAGCGTCTTTACTGTTAGGTTAAGTTGCGACGAAAGAGTTAAGAAAAAAAAGTTAAAGAGATATTCCGAGAAGATATTAAAGTGGAAAAAAAGCGAGCAATCAAATGACAAGGCTGTCTGGTTAAGGAAAGAAAAACCTTCTTTTTTTTTTTGCTACGATAGTCCCGGAAATATATGGTACGCCATTATACAGCGTGAAGTTGTCCGTTTGTACGTATATACATATTATAATTCTTGTGGCGACTTTAGCAGTATAGCACGTCAAAGTCATTATTTCAATCTGTTTTACTCGAGAAAACAGAACAACAAATTTACTCCTGTACAACAAACGATGCTAAACTGTCTGGGTTAGCAGCGAGATAAGCACTTTGTAAAGTCGCGTTCACACCGGAAGTGTTACTGATCTATTTCAGAGTGTCGGGATAATTTTAGCCCCATGGAGATACTTTGGGATATCGGGATCTTCTCGGGTAAGAGGTGCCCGAGTGTCTCTGTCGATAAGTAAGGATTCAGATTGCGTCGTAGGGATAATTATCGATCGTTAATTAACGGGGTATGAGCTCATTAAAAAAAAAATGGGTACTGCTAATTGGCTGTGATTATTGGAGCGAAGAATACTTTGTATCGGTGCCAATTGAACTGTCACGTTTAAACAATTTCGGGAGGGGTGGTAGGGTGGGACAAAAAAGACGCAACAACAAAAAAAAACAGGAAGCTGTCATTTGGAAGCGACTTGAATTTTTCGCACGGTCGTAGGAATGACAATTTCAAATATCGCGGGCTTCCACGAGAATAATGTCAAAACGCGACGATTTGAGGCGCGCTGTAATTTTTCGATAAGAGCGACGAATATACGACTACGGACAATACGACTACGGATAATACGACACGTCCATTATAATCACTAGATAAAATAGCGTCGCTGTATATAGTTAAACGATAACCCTGCGCCTTGTTTTAAGAAAAAGAATCGGCGTGTGACGTCAATTGTCACGAAAAAAAAAGGTCAGTTTCACGAGGTCCTTTAAAAATGGCCGCGTGATTCGCCAAGCCATTGAATATGGAACTTCAAGATTTGTCCTGTACTTATAACCGCTAATAATACCCATTACCTGGCGGAAGCCTTAACCCAGACCTTTAAAGTCGAGCTTTCGCGAAACAATAATTCAAGGCATCGTACGCACGCGACTAATATAAAATTACTGAATCACGCAACAGGAGATGCAAGGCGTTGCGTAGCTGGTATGAGGACGCACCTGATCTACAATTCTAATTTGCGATTACTCAAGTCACCCAACCGAATGGAGAGGCAGTCGCCCATTGCGGATCGAGTGTCCTTGCGATTTACGCTTGCAACCATGATACTGGAGACACGCGCAGTCGTAGACGCATAACAGATTTAAAAGGAAAAACAGCCTATCAACACAGTCTCCAATTGATTTTTGGAATAGTCGATTGCAGACTGTCTGACTCAGTGTGTGAAACGCAACTCAGAGGATTACTAATGCGACAATCGCAATAAATTAATCACGCGTCAAAAGTCACGTATCGAGATTCGCAATGACAATGTTTTTAAACCTAACCTTCAAAATCGAAGACAGTAATTTGTGAAATGAAAATTTTCCGGTTGAGCTTGTTCAGTAGTTCCTTCTGGTACCGAGTGAAATTATCATGTATTACGATGATTGACGGCTGTCTCGATGGCTGCCCGTTTCAATGACTATGAAACAGAGTCAATACTCTGTAAAAATGATGAGCGCTGTATTACAGTGATCGAAGATAGGAAGTGATAGCATAGGACGTGCCGAGTATGGGCATGCACGAAAGAGTGCGTGAAAAGCTTTCACGATAATTATCACGGCACAATTCGTTAAGTGTACTGTTACTAGAGGTAAATCAGTAACTACGTATAGTAACCGCAGCGATCGTTATGTTATACGCACTAGTCAATGACCGCGTGAATAATTTCATACGATCCTGCCTCGATTAACGGACCGGTTACACAGCGATGTAAGTAACAAATGCCTATTACTTAAGGAATAACCAGGGTGCACCACGTTAGATCTTGTTAATACTTCCTTTTTTTTTTTCCACGCCAATTTACCGGTACTGTATTACCTTTGTGAGAAATTTCCAAGCGTGAAAGAGCAATTACATTGTGAATTAATTGATAAGTAAACGATTCTAACAGCACTGCGAAAAGGAATTCGTATATAATTCAATCAGTTCCAGATAATGGGTCAGCATTAAGAATCATCTGGACGCCCAAAGTAATGGCAACAGTCACAATTCAAATCCAGCTGCTAATCTCACATATATATCAACCGGAGTTAAACATAGAGGAAAACTTCAAGTAGAATTATTAAATACGTCACGCGGTTAGACATATGGCTTATTACAATCTTACATAACAGTAACGTATGTATGTCTTTTGGAGCCTAAGGTACCAGTGCCACTCGACCGTATTGGCCGGCTGGAAGGATACCTATAAATATACTGTCAATGGGTAGGAGGTATAACGTGTCCTGACCTTTGACTTAATCCAACCTAACCTAACAAAGTAAGACAAGCCTTCTCGACTCACTGGAAAGATTCTACTCTAGATAAATGCAATAGGAATTTCCTCTGGAATTGGAACGTCAAAGAGGTGCTTGTATCGATGAAATAACTGAGAAAACACTGCCGTTAAAATCAACAGTAATTTACGAACGACGAGACGATATCCGCATGACTCCGTACAACACTCACTCACTGCCGCGAGAATATAATGATAACTGCCGGCTTTTTTTTTTGTTCTTTTCAAGGAGCGATGGAATGTGACAGACAGTGACTCGCGGACGGAATGAACGTGACTGAGCGATAGCGCAGAGCTATGCAGTGATGATGGGTGCGGTGGTGAGAAGGCATAGTAGCCGATTGGCCGAGCCCGTGTGAGTGCGAGCGTTCGGAACAACTCGAGCGTGTTCGGTTATTTTCGACAGGAATGAAGAGAATCCTCGCGCGTGTGTGCTCGAGCGAGTTAGCGAACTTTCGGGTGCTCCCGGCTATTTTCGGGTATCTTCGACTGGAGGCTACCGGCAGGGAACCGGCATACATATACATATATACGGTATCGCTAAAAGAACCGGCGTCTGTCACGTGCGTTTACGTAGCGACAATAAAAGCTCGTAAGATTATAAATACATGCGTAGACACATCACTGTTAACAGCTGGAGGTACGGATTATTGTCCACATTATCGATATGCTAACGTTTGCATGAGATCTTTCATTTCTTATCTTCATCCCGTGTTACAAGGTACAATGAATTTTTCGCGATAACATTTCGGTAACGTTTATTATGTACGCAGAGAAGCATATGCCGAGTAAGTGGGAAGTACGCAATTATGGCAGAATGTAAATTGAGCGTTAATTGTTTACACGAGAGATTGACAGTTTTCTCAAGAGGTTTGCAAATAGCGCGTAACGTTAAAATATAGCTTATGTTTATAGATGCCTGCGTCATGTCGTACGAAATCGCGACGCGAATTTCATTGTCCTAAGAAATATTCAAATAAGTGATGAGGACACGGGGATGCCATTTTGTATTCAGGTTAACTGCTCCAAAATCACATGCCAAATGGAGAGGATCTAATACCTGAATCGCTTTATCTGCATTATGTCGATGAAAAAAGAGCTTGAGGCATTCGTACAGCCTGACGCCAACTCGTTTTTCATTCTGGACAGCTTATCTGGCTTTCTCGCTAAAATTAGACGACACGAGGCCGCCTTAAGGATCCTCGGGAAGGTGTTTTCGCGTCTCGCCTCGAGCGCCAACAAGTTTTTGTACGAACACTTGTTCTTCTTACACGGTACGGATATACATGGGGTATGCGAACGAGGCTTAAAGGGAAATTATTTGATTTCACTATTATGTCCGTATGCAAATCGTTGCTCAGCGAAGAGAATTAATCGCCTCTCACTTACTCTGACAATGGCCAAAACAACATATTATGGGAAATTACAAAGAGAAGAATAGCCATTGTGTAATGGGACAATTGTAAATGCTAGAAGTAGTCGTGGCGCCATTTGCTTTTAAATACAGGTATTAATGAAGTTTTTTGGGTCAGGATAATTACGCACAAAGAAATATCTTACACGATTAAAACAATTTTTAATCGCTCGTTATAAAGAATCCGCGAAGAAAAGTCATGCGATTTTAATGTTAATGATGCACTGACGCGGAACCATGAAAATTTTCTTCAAACTTATTCGGACTTTATTATTATTATTTTTTTAATTATCGGATAAATGGAGTCATTCGAATTTGAAGAGAGAATGTTAATCGAAGCGAGACACGAGAATGCTGCCTTTCTCCGATCAATTTAACGATTTTAAGACACGAGCAAATCGATGACCTTTGCTCGCACGGGTAAGAGGAGAAATTTATAAGACTCTATATCCAAGTATCGATTTTTCTAATCGACACGACCGATCTTAGCGAATTGGAATGTTCGATTCCTTAATCAAATCTCATATAAGATAACGATACTCCTGAAGATGGATTAAAGGTGATTGAATTTTTCGCAATATTTTCTCTTTCAACGAAACGTCTTACTGTTGTTCGATATCGATTGATATGTAGACAGTAGGACTAAGCGCGTTAGATATACAATTTTTTTGCCAAGAAACAATCGACAGATTCAGCAAAAAAAAATCGACATGCCGATAAGACCAGGTACACCGGATTTTTTAATCGAAAGTATCAGCTGTGATTAGCTTTTTCAATTATTACACCGTAACAATGATTCCGCAGCAATATCATTGCTCGCGTTACTTTACAACGCACTAAATATTCTCTACATTAAAACCAGCAAATTACACAGCCCGCGTGACGCAGGTAAAGTATACAAGATGTCTGGCTAAAAAAAATGTCGTAACTAACAGCACTGTTTATAAGTTGAGGAACCGGTGTCAAGTGCACTATTTAAGATCAAAAAGACAAGAAAGAATCGCACCTCTTTAAGTAAGAACTCGTTACACCCGAGTTGATTCGTCTGACCAAAGTATTTAATGGCTATAGAAAAGCAAAGCCAGTAGGAATCTTCGATGGAATTCCCCCCCCAAAAAAAAAAACCCCAGATTAAATAAAAGTTCCCCATTACCAAATACCTGTAATACTGTTATGCTAATACAGATTTCTTCTTGTCCGTCGATCTACAGACGGACAATACAGAACTGTTGAATCTCGTACAAGAAGATGACTCTCGAGAGCCAGCACGTAAGGGATCTAATATACGGAAATAGAGCGCGTCGAGCGTGAAATATGGAAATATTCTAGTGTGGCTAATAAATAGGCGGATGTGAGGGTGGGGGACCGGTCTATACGCCCGACGGAATCATTTGTTTTATCGAATGGCAAGGTACTAGAGAGAAGAAAGAAAGAAAGAAAAAAAAAAAGGGGGGGAGAAGAATCTCATATTCTTCCATGTGCCAATTAGCAAATAGACTGGTAAGGTGGATGCGTTCGAGTCAGTTGGCGAGAAGAAAGACGGGGAACGTATGCTGGTCGGTGAACGTTTGAAACAATAGTCGACACCCGCTAATATGGATTGGAATTTTATTTTTCAGAATCGATCATTTCTACGTCTTAACTAATTTAAGGCATATTCTTTTGGGTGCTTAGTAAGGGTCTAAAACCGTGATTGGAAATTCATTTTTCGCAACAGCTCCTTCGTACACGTGCATTGCTGATTGCGCCAAACAGAGCCGAAACATATTTCGCTCATTTTTTTTTTTTTTCATCAATCACTGGCGACATAGCGTTTGAGTGATTGCGAAATACACGACGGATCATTGGATTTTTATAAATTTCATCCGTGGCTACAATCGGCGACACGTTTCAGATTATCGTTGGACGATAAGACTCTGGTAGATTCCCGTAGCTTTGGTGTCGTGCGCGCTTTTGTATGACAGTGGAATTTTGAGGTAGCTGATCATAATCAGAAACGTGCTCTGATTAGCCGTGCAAAAATAATGGCCGACCAACGTGGTGTGCGTCACGTTCTTATCGAAGATACGTAACTTCTACGCAATTTTTAATATTGTTTATCAACGATGGTTTATCGATCCCATCTCTACTGATGTTATTATTAATTGATACTCAGAAGTACATTACTTCGTTTCTTGTACAACGAATGGAAGTACAAGTCAATTTTGCATATAGCAGATGAACGGAGCTTGCGAAACATTCGAGAAAAATAACAACAGTAAAGCATCAATAAATGCAGATAAGTTTATCGCGAAATTTCGCTTGACGGATAGTCCGATTTCTTCGTTTAATCGATAATCATCTTTAACATCCAGAGTCGCAATTAGTCACGGCCATATCGTTATCGAGAAAATTGAGCGTCGAAATTTCTATGTTAATTCGCACGCGAGATAACAGTGCGACGGAAAGAGAAAAAGCTAGGCTGGTCAAATTAATTCGCAAAAAAAAGATATATATATTCTAGAAATTCTTATTGGCAAAACAGCTAGGAGCACTCGCAATACATTTGATTTAGCGCTAAAGCGAGCGACATCTTTCATGTAAACACACCGTCTATTTGCCGCACTAGTTAGCCGATGTGAATTTTTGCGAGTCCCTCGGACGTTTCGCAATCTTGACATATTCTGACAATCTTAGCAGTAAGCCGATGGACCTTCGGGCATTTTCATGAACCTAAAAATAACTGTGAACAACCGTCATAGGGTTTGCATAGCTTTTATCAATGACTCGAGGATACGATATACCGATTCGTGCGATTCGAGGGACTTTAAAGCGCCTTTGTTGGCCTTGTTAGGTCGTCGCACGCATCGCATGACGTAGGTGGAAAATCGTGTGGAAAGTCGCGGGAAAATCGAGGACGACTCGACGAGTTTCTACGTTAGTTGCGACTATTAGAGAATATCTCTATCATTTGAAGAAAGATTTCTGAAGAATTTCACGATGAGTTTCCATTAAGCGGCAATTGTCTCTGCGCATCATGGGACGCCAAGGTGCATAATTTCTACGCGTACGTGCTTTCCTAATTGTCGATTACGCGCATACGCAACATCGTGCAACAAGTGCTTCTACAAGTCCAACCTCTGTAAACTTATCCTTTCGCATGCATTTAGTGCAATAATTAATGAATAAGATTAATCTTCGTTGTTGAACGTCCACGAAGAATTTGCCTTTTTCGTTGAAATGTCACCAGTGTCTTTAAAATAACATTGAAGCTCGCACGTCTTTTCTCTACGAGCGTGAGACGCGTGTAAATAAATGTATCGCATAAATGAAGAATGACTCACTGAAGTAGTTAAGAGTTTCCCGTATCTGGTCCGGCGAGAGTTTCAAATCGACGTCTTCCGGTTTCAGAGCCGGCGCTGGTATGAACCAATCGGCGTTCTCGTATCCTGCAAAAAAAAAAAGGAGCCAACATAGTGAAAACGATCAAGAGGCTGCCGCACACGGAGGTCCTAACAGAAGTCTCTCGAGCATCCAAAAAAGTGAAAATAATTAATGGCAAGTACACATACAGGAAATTAAATAGAATGTCGTTCAATTAGTCGACAGGCGCGACGAGGTGTGTCCACCATATTAAATACCCCACACGCGACACCGTGCCCCATAATTCGATACGTGAAACCATATACGCCACCGTCGAAAGCCTCGTATGACGGATCACGTGCCATAAATTGAAAATGACGGGAAAAAAAAAAATTGCAAAACCGCATCACCATCGTTTGCACTAAAAAAAGTCCTTTCAAACTTTATAAAGCCAAAGAATCCTAATAATCCTCCTTCGTGCAGTGTTTTCAATTACACCGTTTATGTTTATATATAGATGCCTTACATATATACATGCCTTAAGAACCAAGCAGTCCAGCTAAGAACCGCATGCAAACTGTTTCTGAAAGGATTTCGCTTGACGAGGCAATTTTAGCGAGACCTCGAGGGATGAATGGGCAGACGTGCCACCACGCGGAAAATATGTACCAGGGTAAATAGATAAAAGAAAAAAAAAAGAAAAAACAACGATCTGACCCTGACCAGTGTAAGAGAGCTTACCTTGAAACTGCGTGAGGGTGTCAGCACGTAGACGGTACCTCGGTATCTGTTCTTCCAGCAGACTGATTATTTCAACTTCAGGCAGCTCCCCTCCGCTGCACACCTCTGCAACATTCACGCAGCATCCCGTCCCATTAACATTAACATCACTGCTCATCGCTATACAGTCTACGTATACGTGTACGATGCCCGCACGTAGCTAGGCATTATGGTGTATATGAGTGGCAGGTATGGGGGAGAGAGAGAGAGAAAGAGAGAGAGAATACATTGAAATTACTGGGAGAGTCGAGTGGTACCATTAGAATACTGTTCCCCATCAACTGCACCAGAGTATTATCTACAGGATGTACCGTACAGTGTTGTATTACGAGAAACATGAAAAGACACATCAAAATAATTGTTTATATAATTTGTCAAATAATTTTTTTCAATATATCCTTGATTTTTGCATATCTGACATTTTTGTATGATTATATGATATATCTGTAATAATACGAATAAAGATCCACTGTCATCGATGATCCTTGTACTGAGCGTACACCGGGTAGATGTGATTATATGCTGTATTACCCATGGATCCTGTCCCAGTTCAATTTCTTTATTTATGGGGGTTCGTTAGCCTTTACATGGCTAAGTAACCCGACCTAACCCACGTTCTAGCGGTAAATAATCGTCGCTCGTATTCGCACGGGATACATAATTACGAATAGAGAGAGAGAGAGAGAGAGAGAGAGAGAAAGGGAAAGATGATCCTTAAGGCGATTAATGTAGGTTGGATTAATATGTGATTAACGGTTGATGGCCGTGTCTTATGGTAGTGAAAAGTCGAAATACAATTTTCTACGGTCTAGTTAGTGTCGGCGCTTGTCGTGCCACTGTCAATAAAAGTAATGACAGCCGTGAAACAAAACGAATTCGAGAATCGATCGAATTTATCGTATCGACTGATTCTTCAGTGTACTATCGATACGTTAACCAGATCTGGAGAGAAAAACATTTAAAATCACTGTGGACGAGGATGACCGTAAACAACAGCCTTAAGTAAAAATTGCATGAATTTTTGGACGAGACTGATAGAAGAAAAAGCATACAGACTCGTTGTCCGTGTCAAAGTAAACAATTTCATACACCAACGAAGCTATAAGTTGTCGGTGCAATGACACGGATGACGCAATTATCGGTGCCTTTATAAAGATAAAACTATTAATACAATAGAGATACGTAATTAGAGCGATGCTACAGGACGCTTGCGCGTTTAAAAGTCAAAATACATACTGATACGCAGATATAAATGTTTCTTCACGCGTCACGCAGTAATTTTAGACTTAGGTCAGACTGACGTGATCATGCATAATGGCACCTTCGAAGAAGAGAACAATAATTGAGAAAAGTATGTGACCTGAGGTACATTTATACATATGCGGATGCAGCATTGCAACTGATTCGCGTAGATAGAGAATGAAAAATAATGACCAACCTGACATGGCCGAGAGCCTAGAGTATTCCGATAAGTAGGTCTGCTCCTGCTGGGAGATGTAAGTATTGAAAGAGAAAGAGAAAGAGAGAGAAAGAGCGAAAGAGTTTTTCTCACATTTCGTCGACGAGTACCAAAGGCGCTTTCCTGGCACGTGGTAATAGCGTGACCTGACTTTTTATCCTGACCCTTGTACCGGGTATAAGGATCGAAAATCACTGGAGTAAAGCTGACACTATTACTACGCGAACTAGGACGACGGCGGTATGTTGACGATACGACGAAAAAATTGGCATCGCGCATAATTCGCGACGGCGCACTGAACAGCCAACTGCTGCATTTCGATGTCGGGGAAACTGTCGGATATGGGTGTGAACTCTGAACTCTGAACTGATTTCGCCGTCGCCGTTGACTCCCGTGATGTTTACGAGAACCCGAGAATGTCAGATTGCATGAAAGTGACAATGGACAATAGAGTAATAATCCTTGGATTCTCTCAGCAATTTTTTTACGTTTCTCTAATTCCTATAAGTGCCTGAGACATTGGGACTGCTAAGTGTGCATTAAAGACGCGTAAAGACAAAAGTGAATACGTCCAGAAAGTAAAATCAGAAGAACATTCTCGATACGAGGCAGGATTTTTTTCGAAACGATACTTCAAATTTAATTAGCAGAGAGGTTAGAAGTTACTCGATGGATAAGGATGGTTACAGGTAAGACGCAGGTGCTGCCACGTATCAGCGGATTCCTCAACTACGCCACTATTACCGACGGCGATAACAACTGTAAATTTGAATCGGTTGGTCATTAAGGTATCTGTTTAGTATCGTATTACCTGCAATCGATTGTATTATTAGTTTTTCATACATTTATAGATTATCATCACGATAAGTCCTCTCTCTGAATTGGGACAGACACGAGTCACAGACCACGAAGCTGAATGAGAATTTTTTCTTTGTTTATTTGGTTCGATATACTGTAGCAGAGAAATACTGGCAAGCATCCACGAGTACTACAGGTATTGATGTCATCCATTGAAAATAGAGCTAAATATATTTTCAGCCACACTCGTTAAATGCTCATCATTATATACTAAAATGTTAGACTAATTAAAAAAAAGATAAATATATATATATATATATACACACAAAATAACTAACAAGTTTCATTGTTCAGATATGAATGAAAAGAGGCACTCACGAATCTTTGTCGTATCAAACAATGACAATAAAATAATTGTTTTTTTTTTTTTCATGATTTGACAAATCAATAAAATTCATCCCAACGATTGACGTAATTCCCGCTATACGTTAAACGAGTCTTCCCGAAGTTTTTTGTATCTTAACGATCTCGTACAAGACTCAGGTTGTATTAATCGAAATAGAATCCATTGGATCTTTCATTATTGCCACGTAACGTCATGTAATCAAGAGTTACAAAGATTCAAGGGGATAACGTAAGCGCACTCCTACCATCTCGCCACTTGCTGAGGATATTGTCACGTCTCTCGAGGATTTCCTTGAGCCTGGCCGGGCCCTTGGGCCGATTTCCATTCACTCCAGCCAGGAACATATCCCAGCCCCGTCCAATGATAAACAAACACTTTATACCGAACAGCAACTATAACTGATTATCGTTGTGGTCTGACTCTCGGTATCAGAATTAATAAAATTCAGCTGGAGATCATAAAGCCTGGTTAATTTTCGTGAAAAACGGCTTCTTCACGTTGTACACGTTAAAACCCCTTTTGTTTCAATTTTTTTTTCTTCTATCTTTCAATCCACTAATATACCTTCCCGATCTCTTCCAATTGTAGTCATGACATACGATCCCGAGTTCGTGGGACAATTTTATCTCGAGAACAGTTCCCGTCACTTCGACTGTATCCAGTGTACGAATTTCCACGAGGATCCTTCACATGGTACAAATTTACGGCATTCGACCTTGAATTGAGCGTCGCCGTCACGAAAATATTGTAGAACGCGATAAAGCCGAGTTTTCACAACTAACATCCCTCGTCGGCCGGACGTTACGTCAGACCTTCGATATTAATAACTCTCTC
>JARPRG010000286.1:594230-634554 GCA_031001745.1 Hartigia nigra
AAAATAATTCCAATATTATATTGTCTATATTGTCGACGATAACAAATACGAGTATCGCGATCGCCGGTCGCCGAGTTACTCGTCCTCAGCGACGACGACGTATTGAAAATAGAAGTCGCCAGCTTGGAAAGTCGCCAGCGTTACGAGTCACAACTAGGTACAGTATTTTCAAAAAGGTTACTCCCGTAGATACGGAACGTAACATAAAAGGTGACGAGCGTCGTCTGGAGCACCGGCTGGATCGTCTTCTCCAACGTTTATATCTCCCGCCCGTTGCTAATGCGTCCGTACCAATCGTCCGTGATGTTAGTTAAAAAAATCCCTAGCACTCTTCAATCTTTTTTTTTTTTGGTTCCCCCCAACGTGCCATCACGCGTCGTATAATCTTCCCCGGCAAGGGTACCAAACTCAGCGAAGCAACCCGTGACCGCGTTATATAATCGCCAAGAATAAATCGCGTTAACGCGAAAGCCGGGCGATTGAACCGCGTCGAAAAACTAGATTGGGTAGATCGATCGGGCGACTGAACTTACGTATAAGACTGGCGGATGCACTAAGGTGCATCCACATCAGATATACACACGGTACGCGTAATAATAGATGGACATCATTTGTAACTTGGATTAATAATATCAGCGTGCATAATGGCACAGTAGGTAATATATATATTTGTGTATATATATACACGAACGTATATAAATTGCTATGGCGAATATTTAAAAATGGCGAATCTGTATTATCGACGCTGTTAATGCGACTCCGATAGGATGCGCCACGCCTATCCGCTCGAAAAGCAATATTACGCAATTAGCGACGACCTGATAATCGCTGGGAGCTCGCGCGTCGATTTAATTGCGTAACTTACAAAATTAAAATTACGATCATAACCGATTGACGCAAATTGTCGACAACGAGTGTCACCATGGGGCCAACTGACACGTGTTCGGCGTCCTTTCATTCTCTCTCTATCTCTCTCGCCTTCTCTCTTTTTCATTTGTTTGTCGTTCGAGTCACGCATCTTTTGTTTTCACGAACGACACTAAAATTACATAGCGAGCAATTAGTTTACGCTGGCTGCAACGAAGAAGAGACTAGACGTCCTACTTTGAATATTATCTATCCAAATGCACGATCTACTTGAGAGAGGAAGAGAGAGAGAAAGAGTGATGCCATCAGTAAAGGTGCAAACAGGGTTACATAATTTATGTAATTTTTACCAGCAAAGTCGTAATCCTAAAGGGACCAAAGACATCAGCGACAACCGCACGAACGAACGACAAAAGATGAATGGACACAATTTTTTGACAATCTTTCATTTAAATCAAAGATAGACAGAGAGGGACGGAGGGAGAGAGAGAGAGAGAGAGAGATTAATTTTTTTGTTTCCTTCTTAAATTAACCAAGAGACTATTGTGAGAGTACGGAGGACATGAAAAATGGTAATGATGATTATAACGATGATGATGATGACTAGAAGGAATAGGCGAATGCGGAGGAAGGTGAACGACGACGACGACGACGACGATGATGATGATGATGATGATGATGATGATTGGCCGCAATCTGCCTCTCTCGGTATATATCTAGACGATGATGGTTATGATGATGAGAATCGGCCGTGGCGCATTATCCGAGTAATCATCATTTGGCGCAGACCAATGGCGAACACCATAAGTCTCTGCCGTCGGTCCCCGCCCCTATTCTCCTCGTCACCCCCTAACCTCTGGCTCTCTTCTCATAAAACAGGTAAGCCCGCGTTCTTCCTTTATAAAACTCAAGAGACTGTCTCGGAGGCGACAGTTTCTCCAGGGACGTACGCCATGGTAGTGATTTGCTTGCGCTATCACGGGAACCCGTAGAGCAACGAAGATCCTCGAAGGAGGAGAACGCAGAAAATTGTGCGATTCTACCCCGCAAGTAAAGAAGAGGGAAAGAAAGAAAAAAAAAAAAAGATCAAGTCGAATTCTTTAGACATTTTTCTACAGTGGTGAAACTCGTGTGAGAACGTGCGTGCTGACGCGTACGCGTAAACGTGCGAACCACGTGTTTGTATGTAAACAAAATTTACGGAAAAAAAGAAAAACACAAAATACCGATCTTCGGAGAGAGTGAGCAAAATTTATGGTGACGAAAAAAAGAAAGGAAAAAAGAAAAGTTATATATGATCGAGCAAAGTTATATGAAGATATCGCTGCAAGGGTAGCCGGATTACGCAACAATCTTGCCATATGCCTCTACCTATTGTAGTGCAGTGACTGTCGGCGCACTGTGTACAAGAGAAAGACCGAAAGGCGTTTCAGGTTCGTATCAGTTCAGAAGAAACAGGTTTATCTTTGTCGAACGTGCGTATTAAGATTATACAGGGTGCTTCGAAAGTATCTCGAAGTACCATAGAAAGGTTCGTTGTTCAATGGACAGATATTCGGAGTGCTCAGTCCGACTCGATCGTAAAGTCGCAAATGACAGATATTATTGTCGGTAAACAGCGTAATAGGAGAAATTCGAGTATCATTGACAAGTTGAAAAATCGATATAATAATAAAACCTAAAAAAAAAATCATAATTCTCTCACGTAAGTAACTCATCGGCATCGGCGTTAAGCGTACGTACTCGGATTCGTTTTGAATAGGCTCGTTAAGTCATATCAATGAGATTATCGTGAAGTGTCCAAAAAAAAAAAGATGGAGAGCGTCGCGACGAAGACCTCTTACCAAGAGAGGAGCGACCATTTTTGTTATTTCAATCTTCCTCTCCCTCTTTTTTTTTTCCTTCTAATTAGACACGACTGGGTAACGAGACGAAATGAAAAAGGTACACGGTCAGTTTTATGACTTTGCTCACCGGTGATGGTCTCGGCGTCCCGTGTGCTAGCGGAGGTGACTCGCCGTGCGCGCGGTACCTTCAAGGCTTGCAGAGTGGCCCTTGTTGAGGAGGACACCTTCAAGTCCTTCAGGGCGGTGGAGGCGGTTGGTCCTTCGGGCCGCGATGGACCCACATCCTCCACGGCGGCCAGCTTGGACGCTGTGGCGACGAGCGAGATCGCCTCACCTTCCTTTAATTCAAAAAAAAAATAAAAAAGTCATTTTTTTTTTATATCGATGAAAACATTGTGAAAGTATCTTAAAATGTGATTAATCAAAAAAAAAAAGAAAATCCTCGCTGTATAAGCAATGCGCTCGTTAACTGATCAATCAGCGTAAACGTTTGTCGCTTATGTGATTAATGATTTCCACTTGGCTAATTAGCTCGAGTCTACATTGATTTTCAAATGAGAATTTTGCGGCTTTTATTGAACGAACGTAATTACGAAATATTATTCGAGTCATTAGTGACGCGTAGAGTATAAGGATCGAGGAAGGTTAATTAACTTTTTTTTTTGTTTATGGACGAATATTAAGTATTTTATATTAATAGTTTTCTCGGGGACACGGTCAACGACTTGATATGTCAAGAGGAGACACCACGTGCGCGACCTACGACAACATCGAGGAACACGTGCTCAGTTCGATAATCAATGCGGCATAGTAGACGGACGTGACTGTTATGGAAATCGAAGCTGGTTTCGTGAATACAAAATTAATTTAACAGATACGTCTAACCAGTTCAATAGCCTAGGTCGATAATTTAGTCATTAAAAAAATTCGAGTTATTATTTTTCTTTCTAAATTTCGTCAATACAATAATAGACTTGTTCGAAAAGACAATAAAAAATTTGCCTAAATCGGCGATCCAAGCTTAATGAAAGTAAACGTCCCAGTACCGATATCAGTAATGGTAGCCACAACATGTGCGACAGAGATAGAAATACAGTTTTCTGTGGACAGTTAAAAACTGATATAGGGATTTAGCACTGATACGTTGAATCTTATTAATAATTGTTTGAAGCAACCAGAGAAATCAATAAGTCCGTGAGTATCGATTGATCGATTGATCATACGTATCGATGATATCACATACGATACGTAAAGATTGACAGAAATCGTTTAAAATGTCTATACGTCGCACTCACTCACCGTTCACCAAGTTCAATTCATTCATTTTTCACGACAATCACCGAACTTTGAACTCTAAGCACGTCTTAACCTCATTACAATCTGTGACCTGAACACTGGAAGGTACAACACTGGATCCATCATAAAATCCTTAGTCACGAAACGGTACATTATTCAATTTCAAAACTACCTGCGTCCTAATCACAAAAGACGGAATCTACCTTGAAAACAATTTCAGGGCCAAGATCCCGATGACCGATTACGAAGTAACAGTATATATTTCTAGTATACTCGAAAACAGTCAAAGCAGAAGGCACGTGGAAAAATAAGAAGACAAGAAAACAAATAAACGTCTACTACCTCCTGTTTAAGTGTCATTTTCATGGATCAGAAATATCCGTCGCACACGGTATATGCGTCTGAAGGAAATTCATGAAAAAACTGTCACTGACAAGACAAAAAAAAAATGAACGAGAGACACGAACATTTTTCAAGTCAAGTCAAACTCAAGTAAATCTACGTATACGTAAACACAAGACATAACAAACATACCTATATAGGCAATCTGATATAAAAAAAAACGTTACACTTAAACGGCACTACTAGTCACGTGTACAGTAATTTCGTCAAGACACCAAAAAATCGTACGTAAACCGGGGGAAAAAAAAAAGGACTGCGTCCAAAGTGCGTCAGGGGAAACGAAAGGAAGGACGAAAACTGTTCTCAACGAGCGTTGTCGCTCTTCGAAGTCAAAATGAGTCATTGTGCTCGTGTCACGCCTCTGCAGGAAATTTTGGTCACTGACCGACCGAGCACTAACTGCGGTCTCCACGACAATGATTACCTCCGTCCCAGACTGGAATCACCATAGATCATATTATCTAGGGTAGCTAGACCAACGACTATACAGCGAATCAACATCCGGTGAAGCGGAGAATTAAAAAAAAAAAAAAGGCGGGAATTTTAAAACCAGTTTAAATTATCAGTCTGACCAATGAGTCTCTTAAACGTTAAGAACCTATTCACGGCTATACTCGGGGACTTGCCTCATGGTGTAAAAGAGTTTTATTTTTCTTTATGGCGTCTGAAGCGGATTCTACGGTACGTTGTTTTTAGACGTCGGGCGCCACGACGGCAGGACGCGATTGTTTTGTTCGTATTTTACGTTTATTTCCAGGCGTTCTCTGCCTCGCACCCATTATCCATTTGCAAACTGGAGGACGTCTAACGTACATTTTCGAAAATTACATAGATACGTTTTGAATATCATTTAATAGTAAAATTTCATAACACCGATTCTTATGTCTCGTATAATCCTTCGCGTTTTATGTAACGAATTTCTTTTTTTTTTTTTTTTCTTGTGGTCAACAGGAAACTCACGCCAGGACGAGGCGAGCCTTGAGCTTTTATGTTGGCGACGAACTTGACGAAAATACGAAAGTGCTATTTCAATATTTGACGTCAAATTGTTATAAGTAGACTAGCGGTATATTCAGTGATGACCGCATTAAAGAAATTCGTGTATCTTAAATGACATGTATGTGGCGTATTTTACAACGTTAATTGTCCAAATGTTTTATTATCAGAACAGAACAGCATCACGAAAGTAAGATTGAATATTAAGTTGTATAGAGTTACTGATTTAAGTACATTTCCAGGTTACTGCGAGTGAACGAGCGGGAGTAAGTGGGTCGTAAGGTTCTTGATCGGTTAGTAACGGGTGTGCAAACAAAATAATTAACGCTCGACGCGTCGGGTCCCATCAGTTGAAATTTATTTTTCAACCATGCATAAGAGTAGGATACTTTCGCCAATTGAATTTTTTCCAAGGTTAGGTAATTCTGTGAAATGTGTCGAAGGTTATCTTGAAAAAGTAGTGACCTCTGTTACTAGAAGCGGAACAATTCAAGTATTATACGTATTGTTCGACGAAAATACAATTTGGATAACGGCAAAGTGGAATAGATCGAAAAGTCATTGTATGACGCCATTAGAATTCACCCCAAGTTGATTTTAATCGCAGTTACGAAAAAATTTGTTGATATTAATAAATATATTGACACACTTGACATCCTCGCGCGTTTAATATCTTTTGCGAATCTACGCAAAATAAGATAGGAGCAGAGGCAGCGCGAATATCGATATAGATACGTTATCGAGTCTAGTCAAACGTTAGATAAGACTAAAATGACAGACGATTTTTGCAGGTTAATGAAATACGATTTTAGTATAAATTGTATAAAATTAATTGACCAAATTTAAAAAAAAAATATCAATGGTCCTATAATTCATTACAAATTTAATCCCCTAGTAATTAATCCACTAAGAAATTCTATTAACATCAGTCTAGGGGTTTATCGAACTTATATTTTCAAAAAAAAAAACTAAGCTAGTACTAAAAACCCATAAACAAACCTCGATATAAAAATCATATCCGTAAGTAGGAAGATGAGAAGGTTGAAATCCAAATCGTGTTCTGCACATAACCGACAATCAATCATCAGCCACAATGGTTTCCCTTCTTTTGCTCGTGAGACCAATTAAGCCAAGAAGATTCAAAAGATGCAGTTAAAGACTTTTAATTGATAAAAAAGAAACACTGTCTCAGCAAACAAAAATCTATCGTAATGGCTAACTGGTCCAGGTGTGTCAGTACCAACTCGGAACGTGACTGTTGGCGCCAGGTGGAAGCGCGTCCATTACTTTGCTGGATATTTCACGTGGTGGGGGTTGTGAAAAAGTATCTGGAGAAGGCGAGAGTATCGCTAAAAGAGAGAGAGAGAGAGAGAAAATAAAGAGATAGAGTGAGAGGAGAGGCATACATTTCGATATTCGCATGATCCTTGTCACGTAGACCTCAGTAGAGACTGCTTCCCACCATTATTGCCACCATTTTACATGTGCTATTCACGTACGCCATTTCCGTGCGTTAATATTTCAATGTACATTTCAAAATTCTCGTTACAAAAATTCCTATCAGTCTTTCATTCACTCCTATCGAAATGTTTAACGTCGCATCTCGTCAATTGACGTCTGGTCTATATCCCAGGGATTATTTAATTGAAAATTCTAATCAAAGTGCTAATTAAATGGCGACTACAGCGCAAATTCTTGTGAAGCGATACCTTACTGTGTTTCAATATAAAATGTGATTTTTAATTTTTATCATCAATATATATCATTTGAGAAATTAAGGTACTTTTCCAGTCTCACTCTTGTTCTCTCTTTCCCTCTCTCTTGAAATATATGTTTCCACGAGCGAGCGTAAGTATCTATACGTTGCCCGTGATTAACTGAATTCATTTTATCTAACTTGAAAGTCACTATCTGATGAGACTCGTAACGCGATCATGTGTATATCGAAGCACATATTTTAGTCCCCTTGCAAATATCACGCGGTACCACGTGGTTATACGAAGGATAATTCGTATCTTTATTATTTGAGGCCATCACAAGCCATTACGTAGATGAGAAAGAAGGAATTTTATTTTTTTTTCCTCCATCCTAAACGAAAATCTCGGTAAGTACTATTGTACTGAATTATTTATCTATCGAATAATACGTATTACCTGGAATTGCTATCAATTTTCTAAATTACCCTGAATCTGTTGTTTCTTTTTTTTTTTTTTTTGTAATATTTATCTATGCGATATTTATTATATCATTAACTTAATACCTGTATATTTATATATAGTATATATATATAGTATATATATATATATATATAGTCTTATTAGGCTTACTGGTACAGATAGTAATGTTTTTCAAGACATTACGACACGAGGGACTTTAAATTAACATTATTTCAGTGGTTCTTTAGCTGTCGATAAATAATTGAAGCATGACAGTGTCGTTACAGAAATTTCATCCTAAATTTATAGGTAACACAATAAACGTGTACTAATTGGATACTCAATGTTACATAATGACAGCAGGATAATGGTAATGGGTAGATTAATTTTTCCATTAAAGGCGCGTTCACAGTTGTCTAAATTGCACAAACCTCGGGACTCGCGTGCGTCACTCTCGTCAATTTTGCATGTATATATCGTCGCAATAAAATAGAAGCGTGAAAGGCGAACAAGCGAAAGAAGGAAACGAATTCGAAGACTGAGGTGAAATAAATCATCGTTCCTCTGTTCCTATGTGAACGGGACTTACTTTTGCCATAGCGCCAAGGTCCTTTTGCACACAGGTTTCGCAAGGGTCACGGCTCACTTCAATTGTCAGTAATTGTTATTTCCGGCATCACGATTCTAGTACCTGACTAAGAGACTGGTTCAGCTATTGCACTTGTAATATTCATAACAGGTCATAACCGGTGACTATTAATTCACGAGAAACGTGTAAGTTGTTGCCTCTTATCAAACGCATACTAAATATAATCAGTGAAAATTGATCTTCGAAAAATCCTTAAGCTCGCTAATTAGTAAGTCAAATACTTTTAAAGTCACTTGTCAGCTATAGATAAAAGCGACGGGCATATAACGAGAAAGATTTTGTTACCTCACATCGGTGCAACAGAGAATAGGAGTAAAAGCGATACCATTTAAAAGTGTCTCCTGCATCGGATTAAACGGTTGCGCAATTGCTAGAAGGATTACATTAAAACCAGATGACAAAAAAAAAAGAGAATGATTGAGGAGAAATAGATAATTGCCAAGCAACAAACTGCATATGTATATCGTACGTCATTAGATAAAATCTGTGTATCAGACACTTCAGACTCTTATGCCGATTATTTTGCACAAAGGGAGACATAAAGTCATCAGGATCGTTTACAGCAATAATACCCGGTTAGAAACAAGCCTTTGTATGTCCTTTCGCAGAGTTACTGCGTCGTAACATATTCATAGTGATATCAGTTAGAGATTGATAAGCAATAGATATTTGTAGACTAATTTTCTATTAATAAACGCTAATTTTCTATTAATAAAATCCCGCAAAAAGATTAAAAGGAAATAAATGATGAGTAGCCTGTTTTCATACCGCGCGATCAGATCCTGACTTACGACGGACTGTTCCGTCGTAAATCAGAGAATCCTGAGAATCGGGGTCCTTTTTGTCCTGGTCCTTTAACGCTCGTCTCTCTACGTTTGGCCGTATCTCCGCAAAAGCAAATGTCCTACGCAGCATCCGGTATCTTGATCTGCTGCTCCATATAACTATTAGCTCAGGAACTAACAATAAGTGACAAACGGTGGATACTCCATGACGGATATAGCACTGCTTACTATTTTAAGTGTAAACTGAAAATTATGATTATCACGTAAAACAGTCACTGATTGTCTACTGAATAAATCAAGTGTTTAAACAGATAATCACCAACTTCCATCTGATTGGTCCTGAAGCCTCAATCATTGGAGTTCCAGATTGACTGTAAAAGCTGATATACTTTGAACTGGAGGGTCTAGGGCGTCTCTGGGTATGGAAAAAAAAAAAAAAATGGAAGCTGGAGATGCGTCTGATATAATCTCTATCGCAAATACGGTGAATCGCGATGGGATGGGGATCTATCCGTGTACTTGCTAATCACCAATATGGGTGCCTCGGCTTATCGGGAGATACCTGACGATGATACTGCGTACAGTCAGCTGAGAAACTCATGTGATTAATGATCGTAATAAAAATAAGGACAGTAATGATCAATTAGCGATAATAGATAGGCGGTAGAATTTTTTCACCAGTCAAATTTCGAATTCTCTGCGCACTTGAGCTTCGGAGAAGAACTGTGAAGTAATTCTGGATAGAAATAAGGATGATGGTAGACGTTTCTATGGGATTACGAATATCACAGGAGAGATTAGTACCAAGCTGTATGAATGAGGATTTTTCTGAAGCTTTTGTGGATATTGTATTTCGTGGATAGTAATGATAAGAGTCATTGATAAGTAGGAGAATAACTTCTTTTACGCAATAATCTGACGTTATGGTAGTTTTTTTAGTTTCTCTACGTTTTTGAAGATATTGTTAACTGAAACTGAATCATGAAAAACAAACAAATATATTTGACTCATCGATAGAATTTTGAAGAAAAATTCTGGTGAATCTAGAACAAGAAATAATTCTTGATAAGAATAAGTCGCGGTGACGATAATAGCGTTAAATAATTTTTAATAATACAGACTGATTTATTTACAAAGAGAAAAATAAATGAAATAAACATTAATTATCAGTTATCTTAATCATGTTCTATGAGCTTATAGTAAAGGATACTAGTATCTTTATGTTTTTTTTTTTTTATACAATATTATCTTTTTTGGTTTCAGGGTGTACACTGCGTACATTGTGTATGGTATTAAACGGTTGTGAGTTTGGCAGAGTTGCCAGAGAAACTTTCAAAACATACTGTACAAGCTAAGTCCGCCCAACTCCTGGCAAGATTAAGGTAATGCCTGGCTGATACGATACAATACGATACGTTATGTAGCCTTTCAGTGCTCTATGGTGCTCCCGCCGGATTGCTCACCGCTCTGGAAAAGCGAGCTTTATTGGAATAAAGAAAATTCCCTCACTGCTACAGAAAAAGGTATGAATTCCTTCCTCTTATCTATAGGCATAGTTGGACGATAATCTATTAAGGAAACATCTATCCGACAGAGCATCTAGTAAGATTAGAGAGAGACAGCTATTCAAACCAAAAACAGGTCAGAAAAGATTCATATAAAAATTTCATATATTCCTGTGGAGAACTATAATAATTTTGAGAGGCATTAACGATCTATCAATTAGAAATCAATGCATGGCCATCGAATTCTCAATGGCTATACGGATACATTATTTAAATGCAACTTGCGTCTTGACAGATATTTGGTTTTAAATGGATGGTTAGATGGTTCATTAAGATTATTTGATTCACTAGTTTCATTCAGTCATTCGTTACTTGCTTTTCCTATTGTATACTTCGTAGTTTTATATTTAGACGCTGGATCGAGGCTTGTGTTTAACTTCCTTTATTTTGTTAAGGGGTTGTTCTTATAAATAGAAAATAATTTACTCAAAATAATAGTTTGGATTATCTTTAAATCTTGAATTTTATTCTTTAAAGAAGCATATCTTTATCAGCACGAAGATAGATAAGTTTATCACACAATTAAATCTGGCTTTGAGTAATTTTTATTTAAAGAACACTCACCGATGGAGAGAAACCTGATCCTGGCTTCCAAGGGAAACCGTGTGATCACCAGACAAGAATGTCGTATTTGGTCTGAAATTATATGAAAATGAAAGAATTAGATTATAGAGACATGGGAAAAGTTAGTTTATTGGAACATTGAACTGTCGGAATCCCAAAGCGGTTACCTATTTATATACTGGCATATTAATAGCATAAGCGATCAGAAATCTAACCTGTAGCATTCCTCAAACGCCTTCGATCCCACAGACATAACTTCGTTAGAGTTTTTAGTGCTTTACAACTAAAATCATCATACGACTAAGGTAACCTCTTAACATCTGTTATGATGACAGGAAAATTTAGTGCTTTACGTTATTCGAAACTGTTTATTGAGAACATTTCATTGATGACTATTCAGAAGAAATGAAAATTACCATAATTCTTTTACCAGATTGTCGATATTCTTACAAGAATGACACTTTACGATCCTCAAAAAAGAGATTGTGACAGGTATTACATGAACCGCGAAATTCCAAAATTGAAAAAGGCAAGCATGAAGAGCAAAGTTCACAAAGTGACAGACCATCATGAAGAAGCGAGTCCTGTATATCGTGAATTCCATGCACTTCGTCCTTTCCAGATAAATCAATAAGAAACATTCCAAGTACGCGTATTCGTGAAATTAGGTTAAAGAACGTTTGTTCATCGGCAAAAGCGATGGTCGCAGGATCGATTTTGTCATGACTTGTAGAGGCTGTCCAAATTCTTCAAGCTAATGTTTACAGACAGAAAGTAATGTGGAATAAATGTCAAGGCATGAATATGTGTTCACTTACCGCGAAATCGTCGTCGAAAGTCATTCTGTTCGTAAAAATCAGAGTTTGTTGACGAAACACCGTTGCATTTTACGAAACTGCCATTTTTCGTCCGTCCCGTTAGCGCTTGCTCCGTTACTTTTAACAATTCCCAGGGGTACCGTGGCCGTTTCAGATCTTTGCTGCGATACAAATCTATCGGAAAATCAAGTTAGCACGAGTTTTTTCGTCACGATAAGCCCAACCAAAGTCTACGTTTTAATTAATAAAAGGCCGAGATACGGTGGCCCTGCGCTCAACGCTGGGATGGGAGCAGACGAGCACACTAAGCAGGTCTGCCAACTTGGAGATGGTTTCTGGGGAACCGCCGCTAATTATACTTTTTCGCTTCCATTTTTCGTACTATTCCTATTATTTTTACTATTTATTACCGTCTGTTATGGCGTTCGAGGTAATTATTTTAACTTAGTAACCGGCCTTTTAAACGGCGGCCATTTTGTAGAGTATTAAATTTTCAAAATGGTCTCCGTGAAGACGAAAATTTTTGATACTTTTTTGAATCCTGTTTATAAGACGATATGAAGACGATAATTGTATCAACTGATATCATAAAAATGCAAAAAAATTAATCTCGATTACTTACTCGTATTCATCATTATTATAATAGGGAAAAAAATGGTTATATTCGCTTCCTCCAGGAAATTCAAATTATCTCCATGATCTTTACATTGAAGTAATATCATTGAAGAAAAATGATATTTGCTGATTTCAAGATATTCGATGACCACATTTACATACATATGGTTCTCGCATATACATATATGTAAATCGTAAAAGCAACGTATCGAATAAATAGAAAAAAAAAGAAAGAAAAAACCTCTGCGCGAGAATCTCATGAATTTCATCTGCTAACCCCGTAAATTGGCAGAACTGGATCACCGTCCGGAAATGGAATATTCCCTTTAAAGGCGGGAAAATCGCAGCGTCGTCTGCTCCTTGTAGAAAGTTGTAAAAATAATACATTTTCAAGAATATTTAATCATCTATTTTCCCCTTTACCCTTTTTGTTTCCGCGTAAGGATAATGCAGAGAAAATAAACTATAGCCGTAACCGCAAAATTCATATTAAAGTGTACGCAGCTAGCTAGAGGATTTTTACGCCGCGATACTGGCAGCCCGGATATCGATTGTCATTATTTATATCGTACGTTTCCTCTTCAGTCATCGATTCACACTTTTTACATTTTACATTTTTACAGTAATGAGAGAAGAATTAAGTTTAGCCTAGCCGCCGCCACGGTGTACTCTAAGGTTGCCCCATGTGTGATCCTAGGTGGTAGAGAGTGTGGGGGGCGCGAGAAGAGACGCGAACCGAGAAGAGAGAAGATAATGACGGATAGCCAGCAGCAGTTCTGCTTAAGGTGGAACAACTTTCAGGCCAACATCACCAGCCAGTTCGAGGCCCTGCGCGATGACGAGGATTTCGTCGACGTTACCTTCGCCTGCGACGGCAGGCGACTACAGGCGCACAAGGTTGTACTCTCAGCCTGCAGCCCTTACTTCAAGGAGCTCTTCAAGGTTAGAATACTCTCCTCTCTTCCACCACCGTACCCCTCGCCCTGCCTCTCCTCCATAGACAGTAACGTCTCGTTCTTCTTACTCCTGTTACTAGTCTTATGTCTGTCTTCTTTTTTGCTTCTACTTTTTACCAGCTCATCATAATTTATTCTATCAGGATATATTCAGTTATCAGTTTTTATTTATATGGATTTTTAGTTTTTTTTTTTAGCCTGTCTATTGATTTTTACTTTTTCTCTGATGTGATAGCGTAGTCACTTTGCTGCGGAGGATCATAATATTTTTGCCAAGTGAACCTGCAATGCGATTGAAAGAGTAGTTAGAACGAGAATTAATAAAATTATGTGTATAAATGATCTTGGACCTTGTATGTGATCGGAGGTATTCCAAACTTTTGAAGGATTTGTAGGTCCTTTTATAGTGGATAAACATTAGATGTAGATGGATATATTACTGAAGTATTCGGTTTATACTTTGCGACTGGCTTTGATCAAAGTTATATATACAATATTTCTATGATGTAAGAAATTTTATAGTGTTAATATTGTATAATATTTGTACATACGATCAACATTTTGATTTACATTTCATCATTTTTTTTTCTTTTCTAAGTAGAATTATATATTTACAATTATATCAGAAGAACTTTTACACATGTTTTGATTATTAATTAATTTTTTAGTCTTCGACTACTTGAAAAAACTGTCCTTTCTATTTTTGTTTGCTCAAAAAGCCGGGTCACCATAATCATAAAGTTACATAATCCTTGCTGAATGTCTGGCAGGCATATACCAAGATCATTTCACAGCAGATCCAATTAGTACAACAATGATTAATAGTACAAAATACTTTTCTATAATCAAAAGGAACTCTACCACATGTACATATTGCAAAACCAATTGTTGCGCAATATCAATTCAATAGGTATCCCTAGCATAGTCAATAAATTGTCACTACACGATAGGGTAAGCCTCGATATCAAATTAAATAGCATCGACCAGTTACTCGATATAGCAACAGTGACAGTAACATTGACTATTCACCGAAGGATCGCAGGAATCAATTTCTAATATAAAACATTCAATTATGTTTAAAGACAAACCCATGCAAGCATCCGATAATCTTCATGCGGGACGTGGAATTCGAGCACCTACAGTCCCTGCTGGAGTTTATGTACGCGGGTGAGGTGAATATCTCGCAAGCCGAGTTACCGACGTTCCTGCGTACTGCAGAGTCCCTGCAGATCCGTGGTCTCACTGACTCCCAGAGCCAGCACAACAATGAAAAGGTATATATGCATAAGCGCTAACCCAACAACATTGCAAAATAAAATTAGCCTTATAGTGCGGAACAAGTGATTTAAATAAAATCCCTAGCTTCTATTACCTCCACTGTATTATTACATTACAGTGTTCTAGTAATATCCTTTATTCACAGCATTCGAAGACGAACAGCGTGCACGCGTCAAATGGTCGCGGGCTGATCTCACCGACCTTCGAGGACGAGCGCAGCAAGACACCACCTGCGACGAGTCCACCACCTCTTAAACGGCTGTGCAAGCGAAGTGATTCGCCCCAAAACTCTAGTCCGGTAACCGCCGTGCCACCCTGTGCTACAAGTACAACGCGTTCTCGCCCCCTAATCGAACCCCAGGTCCAGCTTGACTGCTACAAAGATCTCGATGTCGTTGAGGTTTGTGCGAGAAAAATAGTAGAGAGACGTCATTGTATTTCTGCGTATACCGTTATCCTCTTGCATGATTACGTGTGGCTGTAGAAAACTCCTTGGAATTGACACAAGGCTTTATATGGTATTTCAGCCGAAACTAGAGTTACCCGAATATGGCAGTGATGACGACTGCAGTACCAAGCAAGAAGTTAATGCAATGCCCGGCGGCTTTCTTAGTCTGGACGGCGGCATGGAGGTGTTGCCAACCTACCCACCTTCGTATTCAGGTAAACAATTACTTCGAAAAAGAGTCCCGAGGTATTAATTACGTAACAGCTTCGATGATATATCTTTAATATGTTACGTGAAACCGAGTCGCGAAGCATTACGAAATACATTAAACATCAATTTGCTCTTAGCAACTGTGCATTGAACTCTTGAATAATTGTCTGTGACGCTTACGTTTCTCGGGCGATTAAAAATTCTTTTTAGCGTTATTCAATTCTTCCAGAAGTATTCCGTACGATCGACCACAGTAAAGGAATATTATAGAAACAATTATAAATGTAATCTTACTGTAAATAATTGATCGACCGTACGTTATTCTTATTGTTAAACGTATTTTAGGCAGCGGCATGGACGGTGGAATGCCAGGACCATCGCATGGCAATAGCGAGCTGAATCAGGAGCAGCAAGGTGAGTTAATTTAGAGAGACGTACATATATCAATATATATATATATTATTTATTTATAAAACGGTAGTGCGAGCACCATTACAAACAGCAACAACCTAGCCGTATACGCATCGGAGCCGAAGTACAAAAGTAATATCTCGAAAAATGCGAGTAGAGAATCGGATTCCAAAAAAAAAAAATAAATAAATGAACCATTGGAGAGGCGAGTGAAAGCGAGAGAGTGCTAGAGAGCGAGATGCAAAAAAGAAAAACAAACTATTTTTAAAAAAAAGAATACCGAAAATATATATAAGTAAATAGAAATAATTAAAACAAAAAATAGGAATCTTGACGGTTTGAAATGGTAAGCTCGTGTGTAGCTCCGTAGGTCTTGATAGGAGGTAGGAGAACATTTGACACTCTCGGGGGCCACCGTATACATCCAAAACGCTGAATACGCGCAATATTATTATCAGTCGGGAAGTTGAAGTAGAGGAATCGAAAAGAAAAAATATAAATAAATAAAAAGACAAAAGGAGAGAGATATTAAATAATTGTACAAAGCCGTAAAGAAAAGAATGCAAGTTGCGACCAAGGCAGAGAGAAATTCGAAAAGAATCGAGTTTACGTGGAGGTAAAAAAAAAATGAAATTAAAAAAAAAATGTACAAAAAAAAGAATACAGTGACTACCCGGTACACGTGGTGTCGGCAGAGTGCAGAATACGCGGCGTATCAGCTGTGCTTGTATGATGAGAGAATTGTAGCAGTACGTATAACGTGACGAATCTGAGAAAGTAAGAAAAATTGACACGAGGAGGAGAGGGAGAGCGAGAGAGAGCGAGAGAGAGCGAGAGAGAGAGAGAGAGAGCGAGAGCGAGAGATTGCGATATAAGTAGTAAAACAAAAAAGAAAAGAAAAACATGGCGAAAACGATCCAGCAGATTCATTCACACGTTTCTTTTCTTTTTTTTTTTTTCTTTGATAAATATACACCGTGTGTGTAAATATATTCAGATTATTTTATCACGCTTCGTACGATCTCCTCCTCCTCCTCCTCCTCCATAACATTTTTGCTTGAATCAATTTCTTTTTTCATTAATTTTGACTCCTCCTTGTGTCGTTCTTTCTCCTTTTTCGTGTTTACATCACTTTCATCAAATCCATCGTTTTAACATCCCTGTATTTTCGTTTTTTTTTTATTATTATTTTTTTTTGTTCGTATACTCGTGCGACTCGATCATTGACATACATTATACGCATACGCTACATATGCTTTATCACATACTCACATATGTACATCAATACAGCGCGCTTGTACATAAATACTTGTGTATGATGTGTCAAAAGTGTCTTTAAAAAGTCCCCGGATCCGTTGTACATAGTCGGGGATCGTGAGGACTTTTTTAACATCATTTTTTCTTTTTTTGTAATTTTTTTGTTGTGTGGACCGATTGGATACTTGGGATACATTATTTATTTCACTGACGTAAGCACCTTGATCGATGCAAGAGAAAATATTTTAAAAGATTCTACCTTGTATACCGATCGTAACGTATTCTTTATTTACGAGTAGCGCCGTTCGATTGTACTTATCTTTGTTCCCTATAGTATCCATTAGATACGACCTTAAAGTAGTACAGTCTTGTGAAAATACTTGAAAAAGGAAAAAAAAAAAAACAAAAAAAAGAAGCAGTATCTCCTTGGATTATTGACATATAGAAGTTCTCTTGCGTTCCTCCAGATTGCACTGGTAGCGTAGACGTAACATGTCCCAGTTATCTGATCTGTCTTACATACAAGATATCTTTCGAATATATAATACCTGGCTTTTCCGCAAATATACGTCAAAATGGAATCACAGGCTTGTTTTTTTCAATTATATAATGAATTGGGCAATTGTCCATTATATCTCATTGAGCTGTACAATCCCGTATCGAACCAGAGGGATCATTCTCGATCAGACAGATCGGCTCAGTATGGTTCCCACTTGTGATATAATATTCGAAATTTATGATAAATTTAAAATAAACAAAACAAATAAATAACCTCGAAAGACATCGTGTATGTTAACGTGCTATGCTTGTCTCCAATCCCATAACCCATCCCGATGCTACCGAGAGAGTCTAGATGACGCGATCGGACTGTATAACTTGCTTGCTGGGAAGGGTAGCCATGGTGTAGCGTTCCATGGTATTGTAGCGAACCATGGTGTAGTGAAAAAAAAAAAAAAAAAAAACAGAAAAAAAATGTCAATCAATGATATCAACCCTGGTCCTAGAGTCCCGTCCCGTATCACGGAGTCGGTCGGTGCTAGGTCTGTCGCTGGTTGTTGCTGTCCTGTGGTGGGTGGTATCGTGTTCGATATTGTGTGTCAAAGGCCAAAACGACAGAATGAGAGCTCATAGATAAAGACCCGGACCGACCGAAACTGACTGACACACGGGTTAGATGTAGCGAATGCACGTTGAAATCTTTGGAAATTTTATTTCAAACTAATGGAATTAACCTCCGAACGTGACCTGTTGACCCGACTGACTGACTGACCGACTGACCTGATCCCTGGGGATTTTGGAGTGGATGAAACCGAGTGAACATTGTGATTAGTGCACATAGGGTGGGTTTAAAAAAAAAAAACAATATTTTAATGAAATTTCACTGTGAATGATGAACTCATGGTATATATGGTGTCCCTCTTATACATTATGCACGTTTAACCCCCTTTCTACATATCACAGTACATATTCATGAAGATCCGGAATTACTGAGATAATAGTCTTTGTACTTTGGGCATAGAATCATGGGATTGAGAGAGTCCAGGATCAATGTGTAGTTTTGTAACAAAGTGAATATTTCTATTTATGATCACGTCCAAGGCAGGATCAGGCTTTTACATTGCAAGAACGATCAGATACAAGAGATCCTGGACTGGTTTAGTTGGACCTTGGGTAGCCAACACGAGTCGATACACAGTTGATAATCCAATTTTATCTCCAGATGTACGGTGATCTGTCTCGTAAATCCCCATGATCATGTCAATTCAAAATCCGACCATAACGATGACTGCAGCATTCCAGTAAAAAATAATACAAGAACAAAACAGAATGCCACCTGGACTGACACAGACTGGATCGACGCGTACACGTGGCAAGACGAGAGAAGCGTGACTGGAAATTTTTGTTCAAATATGTCTGAAACAGAATGAAAGATGAAAAAAAAAAAAAAAATGAAATAATGGCTCGAACGATCGTACGAATGAACCTGAGTGTGTACGTGCGACTGAATGCTTGCTTTAGAGGGAGCCTGTAAAACGGGGGTTGTTTGAAGAACAACGTTGTTGCTACCTACGGGGGCTGCGCTGCGCTGCGTTAGAGCAACCATTGTGTGTGTGTGTTGCAGCTGACCTGCGTAAACTGCACTCGCTGGACCCGCGACCCTGTCCCGTGTGCAACCGCATGTACAGTAACTTGTCGAACCTGCGCCAGCACATGCGCCTCATCCACAACCCTCAGAGTGTCACATGCCCTCTATGTAACAAGCCCTTCAAGACCAAGCTCTACCTGAAGCGTCACCTTGTCAGCTTCCACGAGCTCAGCGTGGCGGACCGTCAGCGTCAGGAGGAGATCTACCATCATCATCAAGTTAAGGTTCAGGGACAGCAGGCACAGAGTCCTGTACACTCGCAGTCGGATGTTAAGGGGCAGATTCTACCATTGTCGACGGTACCAGCGCCACCGCCGCCACCGCGGATTCCAGCCACATTAGAAATTGTCGGTAGCACCGGTCCCGGTGCTGGCATTGCCGTTGGAACCGGTGCAGCTGGTGGAAACTGTACTAGCATTGCTGGCAACGGCGGTGGCGGCGGCGTCGATGCTGCTGCTGCTGCTGCTCAAAATCAAAATCAGACGTTATCCACCACCGAAGGAAAAATCCGATCCTTTCAGACTGTCCCGGCTGAATCTGCTGTTTATACTCTCGACGCCGTACAGTCTGACACGAAGCACTTTGCTGCCGGGATGATTCAGTTCAATGCCACCCACCACTAATGTATAGAGGATTTCGATTTTATATTATCTTTCATTTGTCGCGTTTAACATTCGTCCTGGCTATGGATCGGTCGGTACGATACCACTATGTATATCGAATCGACTGATCCGCCCGTGAATACGAACAGCGAGCGATCCTTGGGGGGTGATGCGAATATCGAAGATGGTCAATAATTTTCTCTAATAGCCATCAGATACGGAAACACTGAAAAGCCTGATAACACAGATCCTTCATTTCTCATGAGAACGAACGATAACTTTTTATCATTCTCAGTCTTTTTTTTTTTTTTGTTTTCACAGATGTTTCTACAATTTTAAGGATTACTATTGCATTCGTTACATAAGCAGTGCAGACTCGCAATACTGACGAGGCTCGATAACCCTCGTGATTTTTGCATCACCCTTCAAGCATTATCAGAAATACTTTGGTCAATCATCACTCATCATTACTGTACAGATTAATAATTTTCTTTAATCACGATCAATCATACATCCTCACCAACAAGTATGACTCATGCGCGAAATCACAGTATGCTCACACAGAAAAAAACACATACACACACACCCAACCAAAAACTCATAGACGCGCAACCATCACCGTCGCCCAGTATCGTTTTGTGATATAAATACATACACACGCGCACACACACACACACACATATTTACGGTATACATATATATTAGTAGATAGAGCGAGAACATAAAGACAAAGGCGACCGCGTTACACATACGAGACGTAATTATTACATAAAATTGTATTATAATCTCTCTTATCATTTTAGTGAACTTGTGATTCAATAGGGAACGTATGTTTACCTTAAGGTAGCTAGGAATATAACACGCCTGGATACGGCTTAAGGCTGATTTCTGCGTACCGACGCAATACGTATGTTGCGCCTCGTCGACGATCGGTATCGTGAGATCGGTCTGAATTCGCCTTCACGATCTACGACTATCAGAATCGATAAAGATCGAAGATCGATCTTTCAATCTTTCGTGTCCGATTCATCGCGATCATCGATAAGTTATCTCTCTCGAGACCGGATCAGTGTATACCGGGTGTGTCGGTAACGACGTGGCGCGATGGTCGTTCCAGTCGGTATAGCAGTTCGCAATGAGCTTCGACGAGATACACGTATTTCGACGAACAATAAGGGAGAGATACGACTAATTATCCCGCAGGTGGAGCAGCCATCCCACCTCGTACTGATTATTATTATTATTATTATTATTATTATTATTATTATTATTATTATTAGTATTATTATTATGATTATTATTATTATTATTATACATGCATACACAATGCACTTCTGCATTGCCGGATATAGGGGACGTGAAGTATGACGGGAATGAGGTAGATAATGAGAGAGACAGAGATAAGAGTAGAATGGAAGGATAGAAAACGGAAGTAAATGGTCAAATGTGAATCACGTTGTTTCGTTTTGATGCTATACATACAGAGTGTTACGCAGACTACAGATATTTACAAACAATATTATATTCTTACAGAGGGATTTATATTTACTTTAAAAAAAAAGGCGAACGATTAATTATTGCAGATGCAATATGTGCAGTGGTGCGAGATGCGAGTGACACGTGAGACTGAGAGAGACACAAGGATAGAGAGAAGGAACGCTGTAAACGCAGAGACGAATGCTCGCACGCGTGCCTATATATATATATATACACACATATATATATATATTTAACAATATTCACACGTTACATAATATATTTTTTTTCTCTCTCACACACACACACACACACGTCACACGTAAAACACGGAGAACACGCGGAACACCAGTGCATTCGCATTATTGCAATAACGCAGCCAATCGACACAGCTCAATCCGGGTGATCAATAGGATTTATTATTAAAAAGAATGAAACACAGATAACGGTTATATATTGTCTCCGAATCGAAGCGCGCGATCGCGAACAGAATTATTAACAGTATAATATTTATAAGGCGGCGCTCAGCGGGATCACTGTCGGGGGGCATCATCATTTTCCGTCGTCGCTGTATTTACGCTAGATACGCGCCAGTAGGATCCTATATGTGATCGAGATATCGTTAATTGAAAAAAAAAACGTACTTTTTTTTTCTTTTTCTTCTTTTTCTTCTTTTTCTTCTTTTTCTTCTTTTTCTTCTCTCCTAAAAGTCGTCGTTTTTTTTTTTTCTTGTCATTCATGTGATCGAGATATCGTTAATTGAAAAAAAAGAAAAAAACGTACTTTTTTTTTTTCTTCTTTTTCTTCTCTCCTAAAAGTCGTCACGTTTTTTTTCTTGTCAGTCTCTGTACTACCAGTCGTTGGTTGGATTTAATGGTACCGTTTTTGTTTTTTCTTTCTTCGTTAACGCCACTCACGAGGAAAATGGAAAAGACAACGCCGACAGTCATCCCGAATGTCCGAAAAAAAGAAAAACAAAAAAAAAAAAACGAACAATTCCATAGCCATAGTACCAGACAGTACAACTCAGGATCTTTTTATATTATATTTTACAGATGACAATAGTTCCATAAGTGTCGGCTGGGCCTGACGAGGGTTCTTATCGGCAGTCTTCTCTCCCCCCTCCGCCCCCTCCCCTCCTGCCACCCATCTCCTTCCCCTACATCGCTTGACCTTTATCCCACTCCACCACTATGCTCAGGAGTACATATTGTCAGACATAATACGTACATACATTGGGGGGAGTCCTAATATAATGTCTGCCGATGAGGTTCCAAGTCACCCACGTCAGCACCCGATCAGACAAACTGCTAACAGGCTCCTTTACCTCACATAACAATCAAATCACTAAGCAAAGATGCAGCTATATATATTATTATAATATATTTACATACAAGCAGGACTTTATTATTAAACGAACAGGAGAAGAAGCACACACACACACAATAGGGCGCCCAGCGACGTCACGGCAACGACTGCCTGACGTGTCTCTTTGACGAGGGCGAAAAATCAATCGCGGGATTTATTCGTATTTACATTATATCGCACGAAAGGATCGGTATGGGTAACGATAATATTTATCGTATCGCCGATGCGCGTTCAACCGAATGCAATTTTTTTATTGTGTACACTGTTATAAATCGTGTCGCTATGGTTCGCCGCTCGTGCAGGCACATGCTGCCACCCCAAGTACCCCTCCCTCCCCCTCCCGCCCCTCGCCCCCCCCACCGTCCCTCCTCAAATCCTTTCTTATTATCAACGAATTTCCTCAACTCGCCGTATTACGCGGGCTTACTAAAGCTCGGTTCATATGACACTTGTCGGTTACCGATAATCGATTCGGGAACCGATCGATCGATCGATGCCCAGCATAACAATCTCTGCATACTTACCGATCACTTACTTACAGTTTTTTAAACTTTATCCTCTTATCTTAATGGCTGCCGGTTAGATTATAAATGTTGCATATCATATTGATAATGTACAGTTGTTATACAGTTTTATTACCCTCGCAACAATATCCTCGGGTCACGGATCGAATCGGAATCAATAATTGGATGTGTTTGTGTATAGTGTAGTGTGGAATTATTATTATTATTTTCTTATTTTTTTGTTGTTGAGGTTTATCAGTCATGATTTTTTTTTTCGGTTTCATCGCGTTTCGTAGATTAACTCGTTCGGGCGATTCGACTGATTTATTGTTTTTGGGTGTTTTCGATCGCGTTTCTACCCACCGATTATTGCTTTACGAGATAGGCTAATTGCGGACTGATAATTGTAGCAATTATTCAAATATATATATATATTTTTTTTAGTAAGGTTTCATTATCCGATGATTTAAATACAATTAGCGACTGACGGCCATGATCGATCGAGCTGTATTCGTGAAATTGGACTGATTAGTTCGCGTATTTGCGATATTCGACTGATTGTCTCGCTGTTGTTGCCATTTTTATAGTATTTCGTAAGAGTTAGTTCGAGGGATTTTCAATGTTTGAAAAAAAACAAAAAAATATATATATTTTCGTCGATCCGTCACCCGAGACTCCGTAACAGTTTAAGGTCACGTTTACACAGTGTTGTATCGCATAATGGTATCATTTGATAACAATGAAAATAGACAGGATTCATCCGTACAGGCTGGTCTTTTTACGCTGGGCATTAAGATTAGAAGAAAACAGGATAAAACCGGTTAACCTAGTTATATCGCGCATGGACGGTTCTCTTGAACGGTCACTGTTTGTATATTTATTATATCAGGTCGTACTCGCGTTAACGATTGGCTAACGAGAGTACGATTTTTTCCCTAGGCTCTATCCGCCCCTTCCCTTCACCACCCACCCCCGGGCTCCCCTCACTCGCCTCAGGCTACATATATATATATATAAAAAAAGGGGGGGGGAAAAAAAAGAAGAAATTAATGAAAACAGAGTGAAACCAAAAGGGAATTTGGAAAATTTTTTAAAAATTTCAAAATTTGTCGTTCCGGAAGAGCAGAGCAAAAAAATGAATTACGTCACACGTGCAGTTCATTCGGATGGTAAACTAAACGTATCGCGGAGCATTTTGAGAAAGACTATCCACTCGATTTGCAAAATTTTTCATTTCTTCGAAATTCGCCAATCCTCTTCACGCATTGGCGATCAGCATATACTTATTAATTAATGTTAGTAACTATGATAACGGAATGACGCGTTCATGCAAATTCCTTCTTTTCTTTTTTTTTAAATAGGGTTAACGTTGACCTTCTTTTTTTTGTTTTTTACACTTACGTAACGTAGGCATTTTTTTAAAAATATTTATATTTATCTTCCTCCGTCGTCGACGCAAGTGAAACTTGAGAACACGCAAACTCATTTAGCATGTATATTTATTTGTTATTTATTCGAAAGCCGAGGAGAATGGAATTTTTGAAAAAAAAAAAAACGCAATTTCACGTACGCACTATATAATAGATAATGCCAGTAAGGAATTTTTTTTTCGATTTCAAGGAATACCTAAAAAGAAATAGACGTCTTTCGAGACCGAGACTGCTAACACCTTAAAAGTCGTTATAGTTACGGTTATACTTTTGCGTGAAAAAGCGAACGAGAGAGAGAGAGAGAGAGAGAGAACGAAAGTGTGAGTGAGAAACCGTGGAAAGGAAAAAAAAAAAGAGTTAGAAAACAGAAGAGAAAAAAATTCCAAACTTTTTTACGCAAACTGAAAAAATTTCCGTTTTCTAAATTTTCTTTTTTATTTTCTCATACGACCAGTGGTCTCCGATTAGTTTGATTGTATGCGTTGTATATATGTACATTATTATGCATTTGTATTCGAGTTACTCGTAGCGAAGAAACTCCGAGAGAAACAAAAAACAAAAAAAAAAAGGGGGAAAGAAAGAAAGAAGACGATAAAGGGCGTTCCCACTGTAGAAGGCGCCACCGATAGATACTTTTTCGGAAGTATTAGAAATTTTTACATTTACGATAATCGCTGTAAACGTAGTCTCGTAATATTTAATAATCCTCGCTTAGACAAGGCGTCTCAAAGCACACTTTAATCGTACGTATATACATATATACTTTCTTTTCCTCATTGATCCATGAATCGTTTGTTTTTATTTTTTTTTTTTTAATTTTTTTTTTACTCATTAGTCGTCAAACATTTGCATACATTATGATTCTTCTTCTTCGATTCCTTGCGACATTAACGTACGTACGATTCGTTACTATATCGTAACTTCGTATTCTATTTGATCTAGTCAATTTTATTTCGCCATTTTGCCTCTCCTCGCCCCCCCCCCACCGCCATTCCTTCAATGCAATTTTTTTCTTGTACATATTAAGTGCACTTCCGTAAGATCCTCACGTATTAGGAAAAAAAAGAAAAAAAGAAAATAGAACCGGGACAATTGCTCGCAATCGTTACTCGCGAGTAACGACAATACACCCTGTGTAAATTTTCATTTAAAACGTTCAGTTATAGCTGAAACATTTAATAATCGTTCCCACGCCGAATCCGTCTCCGTCCCTCGCTCTCCCCACCATTAAATTCATCCACTCATCCTCCCTCGCCACTTCGTAACCTCATTGCTGATCCTGAAACACGCAATATTAACAACCCCCCCCCCACCCCCACCCCCTATAAATAATACGTATTAATTATTTAGATTATCGTCGCCCTTAATATTACACGCGGCGTTATTAACTCGCGCTTTTTCGTGCACGTGAGAAGTTCGGCTTATCTCGGTCGAGCCTAAAGAGAGAGAGAGAGAGAGAGAGAGAGAGAGAGAGAGAGATACATATTTTGGATGTAAAAAATTTCGTCAAAATTTTCACGCCTTGTCCGAACGAGAGCTTTTCGCTTTGATGCGAAGACGAGAGTGAGGGAAATGAAGAAAAAAAAAAAAAGAAAACAAACAAGCAAAAGTTGTTCACTCGAACGCTTTTCACTTATTATGGATACCGAGGTAGTATGGATTTTTTGGGGGAAAAAAAAAAAATTATATATATTCCACCCTGCCAAGCATTTAGGCTCGAGACTGTAAATAGAATTGTTTAAAGGAAAACGAAAAAAAAAAAATAAATAAAAGTCAACTCTTGTCCACCCACCTTCGATCCGTTTCCACTCCGAGACCCCCTATTTTCCCACCCTTTAGATCTTAGACGATCTTTGTAAATTAGAATTAACGAGAATTCGTTGCTAAAGCGTGCTATACTTAATTAAGTGTCTCGATTAAGAAATATTTATTCGAATCATGACTAAAAGAATCCATTTGGGGGAAAAAAAAAAGAAAAGAAGAAAGAAATAAAGGGAATCCACTAGCGTCTAGCTGTAAACGTAACCACTACTGCTACTACTATTGCTACTACTGATAAATACTATCTACTATTTACTACCACTACTACCGCTATTACTTAATGCTACTACTACTACTATTATTATTATTACTGTACCGCTATTACTACCGATGATACTGTTTATCAGTACTATTATTATCAGTACTAAATATTATTTAACATAAACCTGGAGACTGTAGGCTGTAAGCGAACGACTCTGGCCCATTGAGATAAGGGCGCGAGTCCACGTTTATACGCGAACTATATCGATACTTATTAGCGCGGCTATTCGCCATAATTTTCGAACAGACGATTTCGCAAATCTTAACTCTGGTACTTTTCTTGTCAGTGATATTGTCGGTTTTGCTAATTTTTTTTTTTTTTTTGCAAACAGTTACAGCATCTTTACGAAAGAAAAAGAGTATTGCAGATAAATTCATAAAAAAAAAAAAAAGAAAATCGTGCATCGTTTTATTTTATTCTTTTTTTTAATTCGTAAACAGTGTAAATATTGTTCGAAGTATCTCTCAAAAGCATGCGCGCAATTTCGCAATGTAGAGAAGAAAAGATTTTTGCGGAAAAGTTTTTTAAGAGTTTGCAAAGAATAATTGATATTTTGGAAAAATCCGTAACGCTGCAATCCGATAGACTTCGGTGAAAATAGAAAACGACGCGGCTCAAGAATAATCGTCTGATCGAAATTTGACTCTCATCAAAAGGAAAGATTACTAGTACATACTTAGCTATACATATAGTGCAATACGTAATACCCATACGAGATTACCACGTTAATATCACTACGTCATGGTTTACAAAAAACATTTACGTAACCCAATGGACTGTGCATTTCCGTGGTAATACGGATGTTACTACCAATAACATCCGGATTATCTTAGACTGTGGTCAGAGTGCGATGCTTTGCTCAGTTCGACGTGCTAATTACACTTTGATATTCGACAGCGTACCAGACATTTTCGGCTCGGAGTATTTCGTCATTTTGACGTTTCACGCATACCAGTCAAAGAGAAATAAAGAAAGATCCAGCTTCAAATAACCCAGAATTCAATGGAACACGAGCGACGTGAAACGTCACTATAAATCCATCCTGACCTTAAACGATCCATTTAATTCCATTTAACGTAAAACTCCAATGAAACTTTCGATATGCAGTAAATTGTCTTTCAATTATTTCCTCCTTTCTTTTTATTTTTGTCGTTCTATCTTTATCAATAATTTTATTGACATTTTTCACAAATTTTCATTTCACTTTTTCGCTTTGTACTCGTCAAAGACTTCTCGGCTGTTACACAGCATCCATATTGTTGGTAACGTCCGTCCCGTTGCATTCTGGGATCCCCCGTCTGGAACTTTGGAAAATGGCGTCGCGCCGATCGCGAACTCAGCGAGCATCGTACCTGCATCGACATTGTAAATAGACGCATTTACTTTTACACACGTATATTTTAAATAAGCGTATAGGCTTGATAATCGCGTATGTCCAACCCGCCGTTATCGATTAAACTATCCATTAATCGCTATCGATTGTCGTTCACCCACCTTTTATTCCCGTTTGCGCAATATCCTTCTTTTTTTTCTCGATTTTATTGAATAACACAAAAAAAAAACAATCATTACACCTACTCGTCACACCGATATCCCATTACAAGATGACGTACGATTTATCTTCAATGTAACGACGCATCGTCACCTTTTATCATAAGTAACGAGCGACACGCCTCACGCAAACGTTCTAGAACTTAATCTCCGTCGGTAAATAAAAGCATCCGACAAGTTTTCATGCGCATAAGTATTATTAAAGTGCTGTTCATACGCAATAGCGATGTTCCTATTTTACGTTTCTTTTTATACCTGAACGTGCGACTAGTAATAATGATAATGATGATGATAATAATAACAAAGAAAAGCAACAACAACAATAAAACAAAAATCCTTTTATCGCCTGATAAGCATCTCGCAATCTCGTTTCTCCGAACTGTTACTCTCCAAAGGTAAACCTTAAAGATAAGGCCACTGTGTTATCAGCAGCGATTGTACATTGAAATGAAATACAAGCGAAAGTGGTAAAGGGTCCTTGTGACGTAATAACTCTCTCTTGAGCATCAAGGAACAAGAAACAAAAAAAAAGCGACAGGAACGAGAAAAGCGGATATTCCAAGCAACAAAATACATTTTTGACGGATCAAGGAATATTCAATTGTCACCGAATTCACGTCGTTCGCGTGACGTCAGTCGTTCTTTGAACTTTTCTTTTTTTTTTTTCCACCCCCGTCTCGTTCTTAATCGGGTACAAAGTCTTTTTCACGTATTCGAACGGACGTTAATGGAAACGGAAATGTAAGTTGCATTCTGTTTCTATATAGCAAATCCCTTAATGGATACTTTTCTCTATACAACGTCGCCCGTACTCTCCTTGCGAACTACTTTCTCGTTGCAGCGACGGTAATAGCATTGTCGGTAGAAATTCCATTAGCGAAACGCCCAGGAATCGTCGTGACTCCCGTCGTGCCTTCAACTGCATTACGTCTTATTAATCGTCGAAGTTAATTGCACTCGGTCTGTCTTTGATATATCCTACATGATCGCATATACATTAGTCAGTCATGGGGAGTCTACTGTTGTCTATATCTATAGGATATATATATATGCCAGTTACTTGAGTGGATTAATGGTGCTGACTGATTAGCTTTCTTGCGTGTGTATGTATATATATATATATATATATATATATAGAGAGAGAGAGAAACATGGTATAGTGCCTATCCGTATGCCTGTAGGTAATTTGTGTTGCCATCTAATTGAACCGTAAGGACGATGCGTTTTAAACCGCAAGCGGATACGCCGCACGGTCAACATTACCCTGGCTCTTATGAATTAATGGCTCATGGGAATATTTATGTGGTTTCGCCAAACCTCTGGCGGGGGTAACTTAATTGTCTGAGGCGAGCATCGATTAATTAGCAAATGGGGGGGAGGGGGGGTCCGTTCTTAGATGGTAGTGACAGTCGTATATTTGTTTAGCCGGTTAGTGTGTGAGGGTTAATTTGTACTTTTCGGTATAAAAATTATTGTAGGGGTGGATGGATTTAACTTTGAATTGTTAAGGGATCCTTTTTTTTTAGGGATGCATCTATTGTTACTGCAATAAGGGTAAATAGTACGGTCGACAGTTACGGAATAGCTATGTCGTAGAATGGCGCGTATATTTGAATTGAAATTGTTTGAACGAATTCAGGACGAATTTTGTCGCTTTCGCTTTCTGTTACTGTCGTCGCGTCGTTTGACGTGCGTTGACAATGACTGATATTAAAATAGTTTTGTACGTATGTCGTCTCGTATAGATTTTCGTATTCAAGAAAATATAATATATCGTGTAAAAGAACTCCGTACAGTCCTGTAGGATTTATGTGTATTATTATATTTGTATATATGCTTTGAAAATTCGTATTCGTATACTTTCTCGACATATCAAATTTTTAGGCTTCTAAATCACTCTCCGAACTTCGCTACAGGGTTTCAACTATCTATTTATTGTTCGGCGATATTGTCTTTCATGGTGGATAAAAGTATTCGCTGCTAAGCAAGCCTTGCGCGTACGTGACGTTTTATTATTCGAAGAAGGGAAAAAAAATATATGTATTTCGCGTGGGACGAGAAAAAGCAAACCCCCACTGTGTATCGCTTTTCACTGTTACGGCAGCGTGATACATTGAACTTTTCTCGAAAAATTTAATATCTCAACGATCTTGCAGCGTCGTATAGATCCTTCGTCTCGTAAATTTATTCCGTGCGCCAGAATCGGTGTTGTCAATTTTCCATGTCAATATATATATATATGCCATATATTTTTTTGTTGGAACAATTAGAATTCGCCTTGACACACTTACTCGGCGCACAGATGGCATCTTTGAAGTGCACATTATTCGTCAGTCTGGTATAATTCTGACGACCCGGTGCGATCCTGGCTCACGCCACGTGTTAATACGAACGGCCGTATAATTGTCGTTAGACGCGATCACAACACGCGAGAAGAAGGTGGCAACCAGTGCTCAATCTGATAGACAAACTCAAATTGACCTCTGACCTTCGACCGAGCACTGACAAAAGCCTGCTGCTAATGAATTGTGCTTTTTCTCCTATTATCCGTTCGCAAGTTTTTAGAAGCTACTATTTAGTACGGCAGATAACATGGCGATAGCAGTCAGGCAAACCGTATCTAGAACGAGTACAGTAGAGAAGCTAATGTTTTACGTTCGTTACCCTAACTCTTACGTTCCTTTTATATTTCTTTCACGAATTTGTTCCTTGTTCAATTTCCTACAAAAAAAAAAGAAGTACGTCAATCGTGAAAGAAATTAAAACCCGTAATAACTGTTCTGACTCGTACCCGCTCCAAGCGGAGGATTGCTGAAAAAAAGAAGCTCGTAGAGCTTTACATAAGCCTCGTGGGCGGTAGAGACAGAGTAAAAAATAAAAAGAGAAAGATCCATGCAAAGCACCCTCGTTCCTACCGTACAACAAAATATTACGTTATTATAAATAGCAGTCGAAACGCAAAGACCACGGGAGCGAGGGGGGAAAAAAAAAGAGTTAAAATTAAAAATTCACGTCTGCTTAAACGAGACTCGCAGCTGCGTACGTTGGTACAATAATTTTTGTCACGTTTCAGTCCTTCCTCTGTTATACGTACGTTTAAACACGTGTGCACGCGGCCCTACATAAATGGTCGCCCAGTGCGTAAAGATCGGACATTTTTACCCAGAATTCCTCCTCGTTAGTTCAACTAAAGCTCGCGGTGCGTCGCCTTTTTGCTGTTACTAAATTCTCAACGATCTTCTTTTTGCGAAACAATTTAATTGGACAAATGTTTCGGAGACTTTAAATCTTCGAGGGTTTGAACCTTCGGGGTAACTTAGTCGATGCTAATTCCTATCTCCCGTGGATGGTAGGTATATGGTTATCGAAGAAGGATTGAAAGCATGCAGAGGGCTCACGCAAAGGAGGTTTTTACGTTCAATATCATCCGTAATGACTGCGTCCCTTGTGACGCGATGTCGAAGTATATTATTTTCTAGTGTCTCCCTCTATACAATCTATTCATTATGTAATATTCCTCGTACGTATATATATATACCTTATATATAACACACATAAAATACATATCCTATTCAGGTAGGTTCTGTGGAAACTTTGAAGAAACGACCGCTAGCAATTATCCGGGAATTCCCTTTCGTCGTTAAGTGGCGCATTCACGCCGAACACCTAACCTAACCTTAATGTTTTGGAAAATACCAGATGTCAATCAGACATCTGGTGATTGTATTGGCCAATTCTTTTACCTTAGTACTTCCCATTGGGTAATTAGGCTGTTGCTCAGACGGACATTTTTCAAGAGTTTACTTATCAGTTAAGAGTTCGTGTTGGGCGTACATTTTCTTTTCGTGCTCCCTGATCTTTAACGAAACTTCTTTTTGTTTCTTGGAGCTGGAATTTTTCCCGATACGATCACGATGCGCGTGGAAGACTCCTTCAGGAATTCATTTGTTAACCGTAAAAGGTACTTCGAAACTTTCGTGAGAAATGGCTGTCTCTTGGGAAAAATATGACGGAGCACGCGAGTGCCGCCGCCGCCATCGCCGTCCCCTTTTTTGTGCCTTACTTTTGTATTGGTTGCTTATTTCTCATTTTTATTAGTGTTTCAAAAGTATTTTACGAATTCAAGGAATTCTGCAAAATTTTTATCGTCATCTTCGTAATCGACGAATTTCTTTGAGAATCGTTATTACGCTCTTGCGGTATATAACGATTACGTTGCCTCCGACTGTAATTCGTCGTAGTTCATTTTGAACTTTGAAATTAAAATGGATATCTTCGTAATGGGATATTCTTGACTTACTTTAGTAGTCGAATTTATAGGATAATATTAATGATAACGACGATCCGATATACATCGGGAATGGGTATTCTTTTTTTTTTTCGTATTTAATAAAACTTCAAGGTCATAAGGATTATCGATCCCAGGGATGCTATAATAGCTGTGCAACGCACGACGAGGATAACAACACGATAGAGCCAATGAATTTTTCATAGATAATAATTATTGCTTATCCGATAAGCCTTGCTATTGGAATCGTAATACTATCCCAAGGGAATGCCGGTCACTTCGTATAGAAATACAATTTATCGTCTCATATAAAATGAATTGCTTCTATATCGACTAGAGAAAAAAAAAAAAGAAAAAATTGTATTATGAATGGCACTTCGCAATACACGTCACTGAGATGCTATTAAATTGCATTCGCAAGTACTTCGGTTATCAATTGATAACACGCAGTTAAGAGTAGTTTCTTACACTGCTATGGGGATAACAAAGATTTTTCTGAATTAATCGAGAAAAAAGATTCAATCGGTATATCGATTGTTGAATAAATTTTTACTTATCGAAATTTCATTATAAGAGGGTTTTCTCGTTACTTTCTTCATTCGAGAGTTATCTAACCCGCAGTCGCGTGACTTTTTTTTTTTGTTCATCGTTAGGATAACGAGATGAATAATAATACGTATAAATATAAATGTCAAAGAATTAAATTAATTAATAAAAAAAATCTCCGTCTATATCACAGTTATAGCCAATGTTAATTTCTTAATAAATTATAAATTACAAAAATATACTTGAACGCATTTAATTGTCGTTCGAGGTTGAATTGGAAAGACAAATTTGTGAAATAATTATAGAAACGAAAGGTCACAGGTCGTTACTACTCGTCCGCAGCTTTTACCATTTCAATCAAAAGATCTGTCCTTTGTATGTAATAATTCTTCGCTACATCTTAAATATACGTTCTTGACGAATCAGGAGCATCTTCATAATTGCCATAAGGTTCGCGTCGAACGACTTAAATCCATTAATCACACCCAGGGACTTGGCGCTAATTCGTGCCGTAACAATGCAATGTGAATTAATTAATAAAATTTCCAAGGTTTCGAGAATCACGTTAACTTTTCTCGCTATCATCAGTTTACGAGTATTCCAATTAAAAGACGCGTCCACACGCGTCTGTGGTATAAAGTGAAATAATTAAACGCGCGTAGATACACGTGTACGATTATAAGTCCAACGAAGACAAATGAAATTGTTGAAAAGAAAAACAAATATTTTTTCGATATAACTTCAGGCTGGCATATTCGTCATTAAATTACGGTAACTGAACGATATTCAAAAGTCACATTGACATTAATTAATTCGATCATACGAAACTCATATACCCGCTCTTAATTTTCAAGTCGTAGGCTTAAATATGCAGATGCTTTTAAGCCGGCCATATACAGCCGCTACTGTAAAAAGCATTGGAAGTGCCTTTCAGTCGGCTTTTTGGGGTCCTATCGTGTTACGTGGATATTAACCTTGGGGCAGGAATGAACGAGTGAGAAAAAACGTGACGAAGGACGTTGGTACGAGACAAAGAGTAAGGTGGGTGGGGTGGGGGGTTAGAGAGAGAGTCGAATAAAAATTAGAATCATCACGGAAAGCTGAAGGAGCACCAGCCCTGTTTCTTGTAGCTAATTGATATCTGGATCTCGAGAACGTGTAAACCCAATTTTGAGCCACGCCTGAAAACATGCGTCACACGTGGTGAAGCGTTAAACGAAAATATATTGTCTGCCTCTGAATGGATATTGAATTATTCATAGGGAAAAGAGCTACCACCGACTCCCTGCGGTGAAAACACTTTTGCTGTGCGCGAATTAAATATCACTTGATGACAGAATAAATCAATCTCCATGGCCGCAGCTCATACGCGTAGCTACATACGCGATACTGGAAATTTACGAGTAGTTTGCTTTCGGCTGTTTCTTTAGTCTGTCGGGTTCATCAGTTATCTCTTGAGCTGTTTATATCTGAAAATGTTTAGGAATCGCGGAGAATAATTTCGCGGGTCGTAAAATATCGAATGATCATCCCCCTCATGATTTTATCATTCGAGTCACTTTGTATTCCGAGACGTAGTGATTCGCAATGCTTCCTCCGGTATATGTGATCCTGATTCCTTGAGAAATCGTTCCCTCGAAAGTTCCCGGCTACTCGATAGAGTGGTACTCGAGGAATCCCGTCAAGAGCATGTAAACAATAGCTGATAATAGTGTCGTCGTAGCTAGACGATATCCAATGGTAAATCCTCGGTAACCGTTTTTATATGGGGGTTCAAGGGTGTAGGGATCGATTTACGAAGCAGTGAACACGTAAGTTATAATAAAAAGATACTCGACAAGAGAAATGTAACGAACTAAAGAGACATAGAGGGTGTGTGGATGCACGATACAGATTGTCGAGCCACTGTCAAATCCAGCGAGGAGACGGAGAGCCAAGATACCTTGCTACCCTTGCCGAGGAGTTGAAGAGAGAAGTAAAAAAATAAAAAAAATAAAAAAGAGGAAGGATATTCACGATATTGATGATGATGAGGATGCGAAGACAATGGCAGTGGCCTGAGGACTAATAGATTTCGTCGGCTGGTGTGTTGCAGCCGGATCGGCAACGTCCTCGGATTTGGTCGTCACGGGCGCATTACCGGGATCGTTGTTACCGACCGAGCCTGGAGGGGGTACCTGGGATTCCCCGAGACTCTGCCCCCTCTGCGCACGCGTCTACAGCAACAACAGCAACCTGCGACGCCATCTTAGATCGGCCCACGCCACTGCCACCGATCTCCTCGAACTGACCTCGCTGCAACGCAGACAACCACCAGTCATACCGCTACCCTCGCTAGCAACGAGCCAGCCAATCAGCGAGCCCACCAAGGCAGCTCTGGGACTTCTCGGCGCCTCGTAGTCCAATGGAAACGAGCTATCTTCCTTGTCCTGGGATTAAGTGACGTCATCAGTCTGGCGCATGCGCCTTTCTACCTACGACTATTCGACATACCTACCGTTTAGCAGTTCTCTCGTCACGAAAAAGCTCAAATACGTCGTTACCTTCGGGGACCGTAGGACCCATAAATATCAGTGCGCTGTAGTTGATCGCGTCCATATCCAAAGAGACTGTCTTTCGTATAGCAAAGGTCGTAAAATAGTGTTAATAATTTGACGTAGTTACTACAGCGACAAGATCGACAAAGAAGTTTCGAGAAAACCTCATTCGAAATTTACTCGAATAACACGGGGGGACTTGCGAAACTCGAATTTTCCCATTGACCCTTGTGGTTGATGCATTGTGACCTTGCGAGTAAGCAGACCTCCTCTCTCTCTCTCTCCCCTCTCAGCACTTACTACGTGTATTGAACGTCAACAGCTTCAAGTCGAGAATCCTTGGGATATAGCATTCCCGATATATAGTACCCTCGAGCAGAATCCGATAAGCCAAACATAAACGGATTGCGTGACGCGTTTCCTATACATTCGAAAAGATCCAGAGGGATTCCCTACTTTTGTGATATAGATTGATGTCGCGTACGATCGTCCTTCGACGTTCGTACTAACCGATGTTCATTCAGAATCTGCATTTAATAAAGTATCGATTAAGTACAAAGATAATACATGTTATTACCCCTGTTATCACATTTATTCGTATCCATCAGTACTTGTCTGCGTCTTTGTATCAATATATGGATCATTGTCATTCGGCCAGTGCCTTCGATTTCTCAAGCACGAGGACTTTATTGTAATTAAGATACAGACTGTGTAACGAATCTGACTCTATCAGTGTCCTGTGGACCGTTTCGAAATTCATGAGATAACCCTTAGCAATTAATTTAATTCCCAAAGTGCCTACGCCTAGTTTGTAGGCTATATACAAAAGCAGCAATACCATGGGGTACACGTGTAATGGATATGGGATGATGCCAGATGATACCACCATGGAATAACAAGATATATCACCTTACGAGAAAGTTATCAAGCGGTATAAAATTAATGTTGTTTTTTTTTTCGAGATAACTCTGTTACGATTTTACAGAAATTCAAAAACTTAGATAATATACTGCTCAAGTAAATCCCATTTATACGGTTTTATGGGGATTACGAAATTTTTATCGAGATTACACTGATCCAACGTTGTTCCATCGCTAGCTGTCCGTCTAGTCACGGAACCTGCTGATATCTTTCTTAATCTTATCAAAAGGTATTTTTCATAGCTTCCTAAATTTACTATCGTAATATACATCATAAACGTATTTCGGCCTGTCGTCAAATACACGTAAAACGTTAACGAAAGGATCATGCGAATTGCAAAAATGAAATTTTGGCCGTTTACTACACGCAGTATACTCGTGCCCACACATATATTCTATATGAGAATTAGAAGTCTGTTGTGCGTGCGACCGACCAGACGCCGATTAACGATTAAAATATTATTTCGTGTCATTAATTTTCTACAGCAACCGCAATTCGTTCAATTGACTGCACGCAATGAACACGCGCAGCAAGCGGCAAATTCTCAGGCATTACGTGCAACCTTTTATGCATAACCTTCCCGTTGTTACGTTATGGCCCTAAAACGAGTTTTCGGATCCTGCACCCTTCTTCCCTCAGTCCAGAAAGTCTCTACGTGGCATCGCTATTCCTAGCACGACGATGATGTTGATACTTTCGGGCGAGATTACGTGCAAATGTCTTGTACAGGAAGTGCTGAGAAGTTCCAGTCCGTGTAAATGGAGTAAGGGGAAGCGAGTATAGAGCGAGAGGGAAGAAAATGGACGATAAAGGGAATAAAGGAAAAATTGCGATTCTATGGAAAAACTGTATTTCCCCTATAAGAGTACACGTCAAACGACTCCATTCTGCGACTGACAGTAGCCTATTTTTGCTCATTCATTCTACGATTTTTTTTCATCATGGACGCTGTTGGAGCTGCCATTGCCATTATGCTCTTTCTCTTTTTATATACGGGGGGAGGTCAGGTAAGGCGGTTCCTTTAAGGAAATAACGCCGTCAAAGCAATTCCAATAATTGATCATGATTGCTTCTAGGTAAAAAAAAATATCTACGAATTATATAACATCGGTATAAAGATTTTGGCTGAAATTATATATGAAAATAATCATTGATGAAAATTACTTGGGAAATGGTTAGTAAACAATGACTATCGTTCTATGCACAATTCTGTTTATCTGCGCGGAATTGATTTCTTTCATTTCAATATTTCACTCTTGGATTGACTTCACGCCTATGGAAATGAAATGGATAGGCGATTCTCGTTTGATTTACATTTCAAGAACGAGGCCTAATGAGAGTGAGGCGCTTTCAATTTGGTCTTGTTCGAGGGTTGATCTCGCATCGATCTTTAAGGGATGCTGAGATTTATTTTTATTTTTCATCGGTGCCATCTTGTCGGATAGAAATTGGTAGGCAGTGCTTAAGAAGATTGGGCTGGATTAAGGATCTCGTGTAAAAATACGTAGAGTAAATATACTAATATCGTGTGTCGACTGTACCTGTATAGTAATATCCCTAGATATAGGGATATTCAGTGCTACGTTGTCGCAGTCAAATGAAATTTATGAGCTTAGCGGGTAACAAAAAAAAATATTGTTTAAGTTTCAAGAGCCTCTCGTCGCAGGTAAAAAATGTTCGGTCGAAGAACTTTTGGGTTCGCAAGGCAGAATCACAGAGATGGCTTTGTGACGTCACTGCTCGTTGGAAATATGTAAGGCATTTTTTCGCAATTTTTATATGAATCTCGTAGTGGATATATATATACTGTAACCGGGTTGAATTTGCTATTTGAAAATAAGATCACTCCATATATTTTTTTATCGCGTAAAGCCGCCTCTTTTAAATGAACGTATCTGATTGCTCAAAGGAATTCAGTGGCCACAGAATATCAAAGAAGTGAATCTGCTTGCTTTGAAAAGCCTCGGGAAACAAGCCCTGACTTTCTTTTTGATCCCGAACACTTCTTTCAATCAGAGGCTGTACTTTGATTCAGATGTTCTTATATAAATCATCTCTCACTATCATTAATATACCTATGGTAATAATATAACCATATTGGCCAGTACATACATATATAAGCTATAGAATAGAATAAACTTTATTCATTATTTCGTTCTTCATGATTAATGAATATTCCAGGAAGACTTTCGAGATATCAGCAAGTCTCGATATCTTTTTTCATACGTAATGAGTACTTGAATATTTTTATTAGAAAAATCTTGATCGCGTCTTGTCGTGCGCAATCCTACGAGAGCATCTGTATCAATCGTCTATGAAATGAGACAGATAGGACTTGCAATGTATATTTATTATAAATACTTGGGTCAAGTGAAACTCGTAGACATCCAAGGCGGATTGGTTTGACGAAAAAAAAAAAAAGCAGAAACGGAGGGATACCTGGAAAAGGTTGATAATAAATATTTACGAAGGTTCTGGAAATGCGAATTCCAATGTCCTGTCCCGCGAGGATTTGCCTCGACTATAATCTGCCACTACGGCGCAACGGCATTATTTCGTCTGGGTGTGACAAGGTGTTAGGTTCTTTTTTTTTTTTTTCGTAAAAAAAGCTAAAAAAGAATAAGATATAGAAATAAAAAGTTGAGAAAGCAAAAATCTGACAAATATTATATATGGAATCATGTTTATAAATTGGACAAGGTGAGAAGAGTCAGCAATGAAAATATACCAGACTCTACTTGACATTAGATACGTGTAGAATTTTCGTGGAAATCCGCTAGATGTCACCGTGGACATCGGGAGAAAATTTCCCGTCGGTCGACGTTGTGTCTTGACACGGGGATAAAAAAAGAAGACAAAAAAATTAAGAAAGGTCGAGTCTTTGTTATGACGCAGACTTGGGGTCACTAAGAGACGCTACACGGCGATACTATTCCCAGGAGGATTACATAGTGATTTTGGTCAGGCGACTTTAATCCACAGAGAGTTTCGTTACCTTGGACGTCTACGGGAAATTTCCAAAGTACGGACAAAAAGGAAAAGAGTGGGTGTCTACTTGTTTACGAGGTCCGAATTAAGTGATGTTGCTGCCTTAGGATCTATTATCCTCACTCATATCTTGTCTTACTCTCAGGTATGACGTGACGTTAGTCTCTATATTGCCAAGTGCCATAAGTTTTCCTGTAACATTATCGCCTGACGCTTCCTGGCTCTTAGATTTTAACGTTCCACAGGACCCGTCTGTTTCCATTTGATTGCAACGGTAAACGTACACCTCTCAGTTATTGATACAGCATAATAATCATGTTATCATTCGATACTACGTGGAGGTGTCACGCGTGAGATGCGAAGCAAATAATTCAGTCGAAAATAGGATGGGTATTGCTTATCGGATTTTTCCAATACTTCTCCATTTATGGATATTCAAAAGGGTTACTGTTAATATCCGAGTGATATATACTACAGATGTACGCGTGAATATTTTATAGCGTCACGTGCGGCATTTTTATTTGATATTGAAATAAGATTACATGGCACGTGAAGGAATTTTTATTTCTTTTTTTTTTTTATATCTTGCAATGCTCACGTTTTTCACTGATTGAATTCCACGAGGGAGGGTAGGGTGAATGAGGGAGGGTGCTTCTACGTCATAGTTAGTTTTCAATGTGGTCATCTAAAAAAGGATTGCTAATCAATTGTTGACAGGACGAAGGGTGCGTCGTGGCAGGCCACGACTCGGCACAAGGGGTGGAA
>JARPRG010000286.1:665491-676290 GCA_031001745.1 Hartigia nigra
CATTATTATCCTCTGTATTTTCGGGACGACCTACTTTGTCCGGTAGGTCTAGATAAGTTCTATTAAATTCTTTAAGTTTATTCAAGCGTTTCGGCGTTATCGATTGATCGCCTGAGAGTTACGTCTAATCGATATTAATAAACTCGGCTCGCTTCAACGGAATCATTAGCTTCGATTAAATTCCAGGTAAATTCCCCGGAATAAATCGGAGAAAAAGAAATAATACAAATATGACAATAATAATGTAACATACAAAGTCTGATCTACTTCCTTAAAATCGTAAAACGTCTTGATAGGCAAAATAGATAGCTACGCGACAAACGAATAAATAAACGATGCAATTCTCAAGCATGTAATATCAGAACCTTACGTGTCTCACGTTATAATTAATGAACGAAGCAATTAGTTGATTAACCGTCATCCCCGCCCGAAATCGTGCTCATGAAAAAAAATATAATGACAAGCCTTAATCAACGAGGCACGTACTCGTCCAATTAATTAGAACAACAAGTTCACCGAAAAGATGATCGATAAACTTGACGAAATTGACAGTAAGCTGCTTTTCAGTTCGATTGATTTTACACCCACATGCGTTGCGCGTACGTGCGATGTTTGTTTATTACCTAATAGAAATCAATATATTCTATGAATGACAGGATTTATGAATATAGTCACGCAGCTTACCGAATGACCTCCATTTTCTTTTCTATTTTTTTTTTCTTTCCATACTCACTTCACTTTCTCTACTATTTTTTTTGTTTGTTTTTCTGTGACTCGCTTGCCACACCTTGCGTGACTTATGGATATCCATGCTGACTTCTACATAACTCGTTCATTCTTATCGTTCCCAGAAATTAATTTAATTTACGCCAGAGCGTTTAATTTCGTTTGATTCCATCGTCCGGCATGTTGATAATAAGCAGAATATCGTTATCTGTCAATTATTGATTATTATTGACGAGTGACGATACCGTGAGAATATCGTGAATAAATAAAAAAAAAAACAAATCATTCTTCTTGTCGATAAAGATGGTATACGTGTGGTTATGTTAAATGAATTAATCCTTATTATATAATAATTATGATTACGCGGTTTAATCATTGTGAAAAATTATAACAATGCATGGATATACGTATATATACATGGATATGATTAATTCCAGATTATTCAAATATTTCGAAGTTCTTATGATCTATTAAACAATAGTCTAATTAAAGCTTTACTAGTTCGTACAGTCTAACTCTGTCATTTCCGGACATCGATTTCCATGCATATCTACTTCCGGTTCAACGGTATCAAAATTATTGGATTACGTGGGGTTGACATCGGGGAAATCTGTTTACCGGGCTCATTAGTGTCGAGGATCCTAAAACAATTAGTGCTGTCAACAAGCCACGGCTTGGGGTTGGGCAAATTACGGAAACTTTGTCGAATTTGATTTTCCATCTTCGCGAGGTGCAACATAATTAGCAATGGAGAGAATATTTGTATTAAAAAAAAAGATAATAAAATTGAAATTTTTATTTGCAATAGGAAAACGTATTTTTATTAAAGTTTTCTTATCGCTTGGATTATTAAAATTGTTTTTTTTTAATTAAGCTAATTTTACATTCGGACACCTATTGCTAGTACTATTAGTATTAATATTTTTGGAGGGAAACGATGGAATTTCAAATGTTATAATTAATATCATTATGATTTTATTTTATAGTATTTCAATCGTATTCAGCATATACATTAGTATAGTTACCACCTGTATACTCGGGCTAACGTTCAAGGGGCTTTTATATTCCCTTGTCTTAATTTGTAGTTTTCAATCGAGTTTAGCGAACAGTACATGACTGAGTTCGAAAACTATTATATCCCAAGAACTAGTTCTTGATACTAGAATGCAAATGCTATGGTTGCATCGTACAAGACCAATTCCCCTGCAGCGTATACTATAACCATAAGATCCTTCTATCGGAAGACGTGATTAAACTTAGAATGCACTGTTTATTCGTATCTTTCGCAGCATCATTACTATTCGTTGCATACAAAATTCTCCCCAAGTCATTTCCCGATGTTCATGCCTCTGTTGACGGATGCATCGTTATCACGAATAAGGTATAGGCGTCACTCCAGAGAGCGCCATAGAAGATCATCCGAAGACAGGTGGTACCAATCTTACTGGGCACGAGAGCAAGTGCAGTGACCAGCTGCCAGATGAAAGTGCATGCCATTTCCTGAAATGCAATTGAATGCTGGAACCGAATATATAGCAAAATGCAAGAAATGCTTTTTTCGTATTTTATATGACCGAAAATAGTGAATCTTTGAATTGCATATATAAAGATTTGCTATGAAAAAAATTCTATAGCATACATTTCTCATTGCGATTGTTATCTTTACGGTTGCATCTGTATAGTAATTGTAGTGACGCAATTGTCATGGGAATTGAAAGTCGGATGAGGAATTTTTAATGATAAATATATTTATAGGGCTTAGAATTAATTTAATATCAGATACGCGTACATACATATATGCGTATTTGTAATAAAAATGTCATTTCCAGACTATTTCAAATATAATTCAAGGCCGATAAACTGGGTTTATCTTTGTTTGATGTTTTTGCTTGAATTTAGACATTTCGAAGGGACTGGTCATTCGAGATGGGTATTCAGAAAATGAAAGGATATAGGATTTCTCAAAGAATTATTTGAATCCGACTATAGGGTCAGTAATAGTTAACTAAGGTTAGATAGTCACTTTTTTGTTACGGACAACGTAGTAAAAATACCAATCGGGGCGCCCCACGTTAAATATTTCACGAGACATCTTCGACCCTCCTAAAAATTTGGCATATACTTTATACGATAAAAGCTCGTACGGATCCGTAAGAGTGAAATTCGTAGTACTTTTATTCGCTAACCTAACGACGAGGCAGCCATTAAGGGCCAAGACATTCTTGATTGAAGGCTATAAGAAAAATTTAATGAGAAGAAATGCTGACCTTGAAACTAACGAAGATAACGACAATCGAAAAAAAAAAAGTTAATGATAGTCTCGAAGTAGAGACAAAAGAGCCATGCAATATTGTTGTTGTGGGAAAATTTGAAATTTTACATGGTAAAATAAAATTATGTGCTAACTTTAATATCTATCATAGAATGATAACGATATCAAGCCTTATCATTCAAGCCAAGTCGCTCTTACTGTAACGAGGAATTTGTCGGGCTGTTAACAAAAAATCGAAATTTCGAAAATTGCTTCATACGACAAAATAACTTTATCCTATATAGATACGTATGTTTTTAATAAAATTGATTCAACCGTACTGATTAGGCTAATTGGCTGGATAAATTTCGAGAAAACTAATTTGAACCGTAAACGCAGGCAGATGAATTCGGCAATCAAATAGAACAGCGAAATCAAGTGAAATTGAGACAAGTATAAGAAAATGATCCAAGGATAGTACTGTCACTGGCAGAGCCTGACGATAAATTTAAAGAAAAGTTAGCGCGAAGAGACTCTCCAAGGCAAAAGAAAACTATCAAGATAAAAATACTTGAAAGATACTACGAACTTCGAAAAAATATAAAAAACATTTCTTCTGCATTTATCGAATATCAAGAAAGCCCGACCGATCAATGAATCTGAACTGTCAATAATTCGCTGCAGTGAAAAGCACCATATAGAATAAATCCACCAGTAAGTGAACGCCTTAAGAAATGCCTCCAGTGAATGGACAGCCATGTTAAAATCACTATATATAGATATAATTTATGTGAACGCGTCCATTTACTGAGAAGGCCTGTCCATTTACTGGTGCAGTCATCCTACCATGCTACAGTTATTTCCCCCCCCAAAAAAAGGCAACGAAAAAAATATATAAGCACAACTTGACACAAGAATGATGACCATCCGTCAAGGGATCAAAAAGACATAAGAATCGAATTAGTCAACTCAGCCGTAAAAAGGATCTTTCTAGATACCTAGTTTCTTTTCTGCTTAACTTATTTTCTTTTTACAAATAGAGTATAAAAGTTAAGGACGCGTCAGCGAGATAGCAGCCAGGAAGACGAGCAAAAATCCAAATTAATCCCGTGGGATTAAGTCGTCGAGCAGCAGTAACAAAGTCGGAGGCTCATCCAACAGTGGCTATGGATACCTAAGTTGCGTAAGTAGGACGAGGATTCAACGAGTACAGTATCGTTGAAAAAGCAAATAAAAGAATCAAACGTAAGATTCATGATTTTAATTAAGAAGAAAAAAAAAAAAAAAACCACGTTCCGACTACCAATTCTCTGAGCAATTCTTGGAGGCTCCATTTTTGTTTCAAGAGCGACGAGAAAATTCGACCTAGCAGATGGATGATTTAACAATTTACTGAAGAGTACGTGATTGTTATTCTAAGTATTTGTCTATGGCTCCCCGTTGAATTCAATTCCATCTTACTGTTTGCTTCTTCATGGAATCTCGTTGCTCTCTAGTATATCTATACATTCGTTATTTCTATAGAATAACAATATCAGTAGTCATTCCTATAGACCAAGGAGTGATAGTCATAACAATAACAGTAATACATACAAAGTACAAGAATATACTCTCACGATATAAATTCTTAATGTTTATAACATTCGAATTCTCTTCTTCTCGCCATCCCGATCCAATAAGACAATAACTCGTGGCAATAATAAATCGTTCCTTTTATACGAACCGAAGTAACCTCGCGCATTATCTATAATCATAAGAAACGACGTGAAATTGAATTGCTTATAGTTATCCTACGTTCCCTCTCAGAATAATGTATTAGCCTTGCAGTTCATTGAAGTAAGATAAAGTCTGTGTCTGAGTTTTTCGTTTGAAAAGCCCGCCAGGATCAACGATATCTATCGTGCTATCAATTCGTTATCCCTAAGACCAATTTCTATTATCCAACGAGAGTGATCATCTAGTCCAAGATGGATAACCCTGTTAGCGGTAACTTTGAGCTCTCTTGAAATCCTAGGGATTATCTTGTTAAAAATCAATTAATTTGATTTTTTTTGTTTTTTTTTTTTTGTTTCTTGAAATTCTGGTATTCTCACAAAATTTTCACTCTTGAACCAGTGACTTTCTTGTTTCTTCTCTGTAAAATGGTGTCACCTTCTGGTTTCCTTTTATCGTGAGAAAAAGGTGAAGGTTCAAGCTTCCTCAAGGTGATGCTGTGTCTTATTAAGAATATTGTCAAGGCGAGGCGGCACTCAGTCACTCTTCGAGGATGTTCCTTACTGCGATGTACCAACCTAACCACTTCGAGACGCCATGAAGGTATTTTTCCGGGCGAGAAAAATGTTCGTGTCCTGAAAAGTATCGTGAAGCTTTGCTAGGTTCGGAGTATTATCTAACGTGTGGGAAAATTCACTTGGAAATCCGAGTGAATAATGTATGTTTGATTTTTTAATTAAAAAAACGGGGGTGAGGGGGGAGATTTAAGAGGAAAAGTTTAATCTTTATTTTTTCTCAGAGTATGAACGTTTTCAAATGAAATACGAGAAACGTCGTCGACATAGGAAATAAATATCAGTTTATCGATTTAATATTTATTCTGCTATCGTGGGGGACGTAGAGATTGAATGACTCCGAAAAGGTGTACACGCATGATAGGTATGAAAAGTATAGAAAATTTGCATAATTTCACTAGGAAAAACTTTCTCGTGAAAAATGAAGCCAAATAATACAAATAAACTTATTAGGGAATAATCGTGAAAGCGCTCGGTTTCCATAACGACTTCAAGTATATCGATTTGGAGAACTTGAAAGTATTCGTAACATACATTTATCATATATATATATATACATATATACTATACGGATCTACAGTATGTTAAGCATTATTCACATTGAAGTAAGGCAATAGAAAAATTAAGTATATACCTAGCCATAAAAAATCAATTGTAAAAAATCTAATTGCATGGTATACATAGATGCCTAAGGGGCAAAAAAATGTTTTCAATGTAGAAATAACCTAAAAATTCATTTTCAAAATAGCGACCGACGATGCTCGTAGAGAATAAGTGTGTCCTCTGGAAATTTATCGACCTTCAGTCGCGCGACTGCCTGACGAATGGTCGTATAAATTGGAGAAGTCGAGCTATCCCTTCTGGAGGTCTGGAGATTTTCTGCCGTTGGTAGCAATGGCATCGGGAAGAGCATATCCATTCTTTTCTTAGTTGTTATGAGAATGTAGGGGGGGGAAAAAAAAAGTTCATAGTGTCTTAGGGACAAAAAAAAATAAATCCCAGACACCCTAAAGTAGTGTCGATCAAGTGAGAAAGATTGTCCGCAGTCGTAATCACGGATAATTGTTTCAGCAACTACGTAAGTCAATCCCATAAAGTTCTGAAGTAACTTCTCCCTTATAGGAGTACCGACTATAGGGCGCTGCTAGGAGTTACGTAAGGGATGATCGAAGAAGTTTTCTTCTTATACGAAATCACGAGAACTCGCTACGGCCCTGATGCGGAAACCGCGTAACTGCCATTTGCGGAAGTACGGCTTCCCTGTAAGCAATCAGCTGTCCTAAAAAGTTTGCCTAATGAGTTCACCCTGGCGAAATCTCGATTTCCGGGCGAACCTCATTATAAGTGTGAATATAGTCTCTACCAGGGTACGAATCATAATGCGAGATAATGTACAACGAAGGAAGGAGAAAGATTGAGTGAGATATAGAACGTGTAGGCGTATATAAAAAAGAAAAGAAAGGAAAAAAAATGGCATAAAATAGTTACAACATATTTGGGTCGATGCGTATCGATCAGTCAGGAGGAAGAGAGTAAATATGTATCAGTAGAAAGGGTGTGATCATACTCAGCCACGTGAAAGACGTGTACTATCTTTCACGGATCTCGAAATATTGATTAAACGTAGCTGCGTGTTTTTATATATACAGGTGATTCATGTAGCTCTATTATCAGCATATGATAAGTGCTGTATGATAAAGGAGAAGGGAGGAAACTTTGAAAAATAGTGAAAACTCTAGAATATCGATCGGACCTGTGTAAAATAGATGAAGGTCGATAAGTCGTATGAGAAATAAAAAATGAAAAGGATGATTATTGATCGGACGAAAAAACAAAAATGTAAATAGAAACAGAGACGAAAATTTTTTATTTTTGCTAAAATCTATGATTTATAGCGAAACGGTGATTATTTTTATAAGAATACAATTATTCGGTGTATTTATGTCGATGTAGCGTATCGATAATTTATATTATATTGATGGATGTTGATAATAGATATTCATATATGAATATACCGGGTTGTCGATATGTCTTGGGTAAAAAATATATGTATGTGTATATGAAGGTAAACTAGCTTTTGCTTTTACCACACGGAGGCTTCAGTCGACTCGATGATTTCCCGAAGGTGCAACCTCTCGACAGTAGCTTCAGAGAGAAAGTCCCTAGATCAAGTGATCATCTAGAAAGTCCTCTAGGTATATTGCTGATATTAGCCCTAGATTTTACTAATATTCATCAAAATCCAAGATCGTATACTTATTTCGCGAAAATAACATGAAGGACATTCCGTCGCACCGCTGGGAATATTTCACGAGTCTCAAATACGTCATTTTATCTGATTAAGGGCAAAACTTTTTCCTAGGACGAAATTACGAGTCAAAATTAACTTATACGTAGTATAAATATAATTTTCGATAGGACCGAAATATTGTGGATAAGATAATCATGATTGGCGTTTCGATTATAAGCGAACAATTCGAAGACTACGATGAAGGGTCGATTAAAAATAAGAATTTCACTGCCACTGTCCTCGATTACGTATTCAGCCGTCGGCATGTAAATGTAAATTTTCGAAAAACTCCTATTTCCCCAAAAGTGCTGACAAAGACCGTGGAACGTTTTTTTTCCGTGATGTCAACTACGTGCCGAACTTCTCGTATTTCTAGTACGAGAGGGAGAGACAATACAAAAAAAATTTTACAACGAGCCAAACGTGTTGCGTAAGCTCTCTGCGAAAATTTATAGAGAACCGTGTTTATCTTGGTTGCCTTTCAACAAAGAGCGAAATTAAAAATAAAGATGAGTATGAGGACACCTAAGAAGATGAGGGTGAATTTCGATAGGAGGCAAAGTCCTTCAATACCCTTTTCACCATATTCATCCCCCGTTCCTTCACTTCATCCCTCTTTAGACTCAAAGGCATTTTTCGATTATGCATAACGACCAGTACAGCTATAGGCTACAGGCTGTCGCCCACGATAATCGCTCGTCGAGACTTTTATGCCGAGTTCACATCGGACGATTACATTAACATAAATCACACCTGTCGAATCGGCGATTTAAACAGAATTTAAGGTTCGCTATGTATTGACTGATAGGAATTTTTGTTTTTCTTAATTTTCCACATAATATTGCTCGTACATGCTTATACGTATTTTGAAGTAACAGATACATAGGGATTCAGGAGTATTCGCAAAATTTCGACATAACATGTATACCGACCGAGATGATTAGAAATTTGAGCGGATTACGTGGGTCTGCAGGCCGTGGGACGATTCTACAAAATGCAAATTAGGTATTAAGTCCTACATGTTATTCCGGGATATTCCAGAGAATTGAATGGAAATTGAAAGCCTTTAAATCCGTCTAATTGCATACCTCTGGGTTCGCGGTTAAGTATTATCATTTGTAATGTATATAATTAATACGTGGTGGTATCAAGGCGAAGATAATAATCCCGGCAACGTGATAAGCTGATGCTTATTACAATTTTAATAAATATATATGTATATGTATACATATTGAATTTGCTACTTTACAAATCCATTGACAATCATATGCATGAGCAAACTACGACAACGCTCATTTCAATTATTCCTCACTAAATAATTCAACGAATGAAATTCTATACGGAGGGAAAGAAAATGTGGCTAAAGCGTACAAAGAAACAAGTCTACGTAAATATGTCGACCATTATCCAGCTTTTGTAGAATAAAATAAATGAAAGAAAAAAAAAACAAATTTTAACTTTCGATATTCGATTCACTCACTTGTCAATCAAGCAAATAACGTTGTCCTTCGATATCGCGATGACCTAAAAATATGAAACAATCTCGTAGTCGTGTCAGTACGGAAGCGGAGGTAAAAAGGATAGCGGAAACTGAAGCTGATTGAACGGGCCGGATGTCTTTGAAAAATAACCATCGGAGGAATAAGAAAATAACCAAGGACATTGAATAACAATAAAATGACTTTTATTTGAAGCTCTAATATTGTCAGATCTGTCGTATCGGTTTTGTTATTACAGAAAAAGCAGAAGAAATTTACTGAGTCGATATAATACAAAAGAAAGAAACAGATGAATACAAGCTTCAAACGTATATTTACTAAAGGTTGTTTACATTGAAAATAAACTCGCTAAATGATTTAGCGTAAAACTATAATGAGATAAATACAGAAGACATACATACTAAATTGAGATAAATACAGAAAGCTACACGTTAGCAAATATATTTGCATGCGAATGAAGCTTTAGTCGTCTGTAAAATGTATGTTTTGTTATTCACACTTTTATAAGAAAAGCAGCAATCGATTAATCAGTCCTTTGTCCTCGGAGTTGGTCGTTAAGAAGAAATAGGTTATCGCTCCATGTAGAATGTGTTAACTTTAAAGAACCTGTACTAAACGTCACTTTAAATCGCCGTGGAAGTTCAAAATCGAATGCTGTGGAAAACTTATTTTATTATTTTAACCCAACCGATGCATTGCACGTGATAGACTGTTTCAACTGTTTAATAGAGTTTATGGTTGTTCAGAGTTGGTAACGAATAGTTTACAATAAGAGAGTGTTGCGGTAGTTGCTGCGAAGTACCAACCGACGTATATAGAAAGATTAAATCTGTAGGATAAGAAATTAAGTGAAATATAAAAATTTCATTTTCACGCATTAAAAAAGGTAAACGGTAAAAGTGAAAAGATATTCAATTTCAATCACGTAAAGTATCCAGACGATATACACAGCTCTGTCGGTAAAGAAGATTTCGCTTAGAAGTCAAATAGACGAGATATTCTTTATAGACTTAATATGTGCGTGGTGCCTACCTGCATACGAAATTCTCTTGGAAACCTTAAATCTTTCGTAATCCCGGGAATCCCACAAAAAGGATTCCCCCAAGTACTACGAAATTCCATTTCTAAAATCAGCCCCTAACAATTCGACGGTAGCAGGGCGTAATCTCTTACGACTAAGATATATCGATCGGTAATTAAAAAATATTGGATGCAACAGAAGATATAGATTACAAAAAATTTGAATAAAAAGTCAGTCGATTAAATATTCATCCCCCGAGTATGTCCTTACGATTCGTCGGCTATGAATATCCATCTATGTATTTTTATTCGAATAAATTGCTCAATAAAAAGTAAACGGGCAGTCGGGTAATAAAAATTGATAAATATCGTAATATACGAATATAATAACATTCGATGATATAATATGCAAACTATAAATTATTACTGTGTATTATATACATTATTATACTCTCGTAATTCTGGGCTCAGGTAATATCAAATGTCGCCAAGTATTAAATTTCACTGAACGACATAATAGATACGTCATACACAATGTTCATCATTACCAACCGAGGCCATGACATTTGCTCTACGTATTATTATTAGACTCAGTCGATGGTCTCCATCGAATCAAAAAAAAAAAAACATTTAACTGTAAAGCAAATATAAAATGGATGAAATACGGAAGCCCGTAAAATCAAAATCCTGTAAAATAACGATTCTACAATTGGTAGCAATGCGGT